>JAQGBZ010000147.1:0-147005 GCA_034687125.1 Neelides folsomi | reverse complement strand
AGTTGCCCTATGATTAACACATGCTTATAGCACATGACTTTCTCCTATAAGTCTACTTTTGGATAAGCCACCCTGTAGTTATTCAATAGTTATTCAATACCACGAAAATACAAACAATTGGCAAGCTTGATTTATATACACGTATGTATTATAATGTATGCCATATCTTGCCAATTAAGCTTTCAAAATCTACAAATATTCTAAAATTGTTTATATTGTATGTATATTTCAGCAATAGCATATTTAAATAAAATTAACATCGATTGTTATAAATTCTATGGAATGTCCATTCTCAATTGAAAGGTACATAATTATATAAAGTTGTATTTTACATACAATATAGGATCTCTGTCGAAGAATAGATCAGCTAAACCGTGTTCTCTCCAATGACTAAATAATTAAGATTAGCACCTAATCTCTTCATCTTCCTCGGGGACTTTTTTAACCCCAATATTGGCATACGGTGCGGGTTTCTTTGATTTGTCGAGCGTGGCAGGAGTTAAAGTGACTCCTCTCTCAATCCCGTTCCTTTTGATGTGCACGTCTCCCTTGGCGGTTCTCTCTGGAGAGTCATCTTGGAGGAGCGTTTGAGATGTTTGGGATTCCGGTAATTTGGAGGAGTGAGAGACAACGGGCTCCTTCTGAGCAGAGTAATTGTAAGGTGTAAGTGGAACAAGGTAATCAGCAGTCGATGAGTTGGGTGAAGTCGGCTCAGTTCCATAACTCCCCAAGCTCATAGTCCTAAATCAAAAAAATAATATTTCTTAGAGATACTCAGAGAGAAAATCCTTTGTTCACATGATTTAATTTGAATCGTTCTTTTACGTGGCGTTGCTAAATCGATGGCCCGACACTACGCGGATGCAAGAATCCTCAGAATTGGTTGGGCGCATAAGAGTCGCATCTCGCTCTGAAGATGGCGGCCGCTGGAACACGGGCAACGGGGAATTTACCACTTCGGGATCCTGGAGAATTAGAGGGAGATTACATTATTATACGTTTTACATATAGTAATTCCACCAGGAGAACTCAAATTGATTCCAAATTCCTTTCATTACATGAAGGAATGGTCATCCCAACGAGGGTCTCTGCCTTTACGATCTCCATCTTCTCGTAAATAGGTGTCGTAAAGGAAGAGCCTTCTCCCTCACGAACTCCTTTAATGTCCCACGAATGTAAATGGCCCAGACTCACCTGCATGCAATAGCCGACTCGCTCAAGGAGAGTGGTGAAGTTGGGGCGCTCTTCCGGAATCGGGTGCCAGCATTGAGTCATTATCCCATAAACAGGAGCTGGGCAATTGGTTGGCGGTTCGAGACGCCCGCCGTTCGTTACAAGCTGCATTACATCCTGATTTCCACGACCCGGGTAGGGCATGTACCCAAGGGACAGGACTTCCCACAGACAAACTCCATAAGACCTGCAGACACACAAGGCGGAATTCCTCATTACCAACCAGCAATAAATCTCAATTCAACCTGACGTTTTTTCATATAGAGTTCACACAAGAGAGCTTTCTTTTTTCACGCCCAGTGAAAAAATGTCGCGATTTACATTTTATACCCCTTGATGTAATATTTTACTTTTAATGACCTTAAACCTACAACTTACAAAAATACATTATGTTTACTTAAGCCGAATTTGATAATTAGGGAATGGTCTTTACACTAAAAGTTAATTCCTTTCGCTGGAAAATCATTAGGGACAATTGGAAATGCTAATACAACCCTTCAAAAGAGCGAGTGATTCGACACTATTTTCCGAACGACACTAATTTAATTTGAGAAAATTCTACAAATAACTAAAACTAGAAGAATTTATAGGCTAAACATGAGCTGACGAGGGAATAAAGAAGATTTGACGTAATCCTCCCCGGCCTTTCAGATTCATTAATCTTCCTTTGCGAATCTCTATTAAAGATCGACTAACAGAGGCTGAAATCATTTTATTGGATGGCTTAAGGTAATCCTTAATCCTACCAACCTACGTAGAATATATAAGTTGTATGGTATATCAAAACTAAATCTCTCTCCATTTATAACATTACAATTGTCATGAACAATATTGCTAATACAGAAGTCCATCTCACAATAGGTCAACAGAATCACAGTCCTTTAATATTTTAAATGGGTTTAAGATGGTTTCAACGTTTACGAATAAAGATTAATGTGAATGTTTACATGCTTTTTTTGTTAATACTAACTCAATTTGATTTTTGACCAGTAAGTTGAGTAAATAATGATTTATGAACTTTATGTATTTATCAGTTTTACAAGATAATACAAAGTGATTGAAGTCTTCAAAGCGGAATGAAAAAAATACGGATGACGGTCTACATCGTTCAATCAACATAATATTGATTGAACGATGTATTGTTTTAAAAAAACTTGTACCATATTAACCTCTGACCTATAAAGCTCCTGCGGGCCTTCGAATTACGGCTAAAACTTGTATTATATATGCTATAACTCGAATCAATAAAAAAGAAATATCTCAACACCCCCGCAGTGCTTGATGGAGAAGTGGTGGAAAATTGACCTTCTGGGTTTTGTGAATTTGAGAAACCACTTGATGGAAGGACGTGGGAGAGAAAGACAAAAAGGAGGATAAGTTGAGGAAAGGAAATGTTCATATACCATCGAGGGATCTTAATAGTTAAAACAAGTTCTTATATAGGACTAGGCGCATTTACATATGTAGTGAATAAGGAGAAGTTGACTTTACCAAACGTCAGTTTTGGAAGTGAAAATTCCGTCGAGGAAAGCCTCAGGAGGCATCCACTTGACAGGAAGCATCGCCTTTCCTCCTTTCTTGTAGTAGTCAGCCCTGAACACAAGACCCATATTATATAATTCTTTTTCAAAGACAAAAGCAGGGATTGTAAAGAGAAGGTTTTGAGCGAAGGGAGCCTTTATTTCCACAAGTTCTCATTTCAAATTTAATGAGATGGAGTGAGAAAGGAAGCAAATAGTTCTAGACATCCAAGAACTTCTCATTTCACTATTGAGTTAAAGAGCGGGGAGACTTTGTTGTAGAATGTGTTTACCTGTAGATATCCCGAGCCATTCCGAAATCAGCAATCTTCACGACTCGGCCGGGTCCTTTTGAGGTCAATAGACAATTTCTTGCTGCAATGTCACGGTGGATGAAATGATTCTCTTCCAAATATTTGCATCCTTTGGCAATATCAAGAGCACAAAGAAGGAGGTCCTTCATTGTCAAAGGTGACGCACGGTCCTGGAAATTTAATTCAAAATCTTTTATTGAACACAGTTGGTTCAAACGAAGGATTTATGTTCCCGTCGTACAAAATGGTTTCCCAAGATGTATAAAAACTAATTCATTTTTACCTTAATCTTGCCATTAATATGCACGGCGTTCTACTCATAATCCATAAATCCATGTTTGAAAACTTATGATAACCGAGAAAGAAATTCTTTTAACCTTTTAATTGCCTATATAAAACTTTTTCTCAAACTTGTAGAATTTTCAAGAAAAATATTTTTATAAAAAAATGTAATGCGTACTACAGTATCTAGTTACTTATTAATATACGGAGCACTTTTGTCATTAGATTCAATAAATTACAAATTATATAGACATATCTCAGAACTGAGAATTCAGGAAACTTTCATCAACCTTCATAAAATTTTAATTTCCAAGATTGTTTCCTTTTAGTTTGTAAAAATCCTAATTGGGCATAGAAAAGGGTAATTTATTATTAATTAACTAGAATGCACGAACTTTCTTTTTGGTAAATGAATTCCAAATTTTCCCCAAATTACCATGCAATGTAAAGTATGCAATTGCAATACATACTGCTTATATTATTATGTATAAAATATGAGCATTATAAAATAGGTATTACCTACTCATGTACATAATATGGCACATGCATATCCCATCATATAATAAATTTTATTTATTTATAAAGTAAATATGTACTACTTTCAAAGTCATACAGAGTAGAATAAATAGTGGAAATGAAAAAGTGTAAGTAGGAAGTGTCGGAACTCACTGGCTTCGGACGGGATTCTCGGAGAAAAGTTTTCAAATCGCCACCAGCAAGGAGCTCAAGGATGATGAATCTCGGATGCTTGTCAAAGCTGACTCCGATGAAATGAACTATGTTCGGATGGTTGAATTTGCTCATGATAAGCGCTTCCATCAGAAAGTCCATCTCCGCTTGGTTGGATGACATTTCGGGCAGAGTCTGACAATCATTTAATTTCTCTAATTAAAATGTTCTCGAACTATTAAAATTTATAGGCATTAAAACTTGTGCTCATGGTGAAGTATAGAGTATCTTGTTAGTGTTTCGTGTCTAGATTGTGTATTCTTTTTATGGTATAATTGATCGTATTAAATATTCAATTTAAATAGTTAGAAATATTGTAAACCTCATTGTTATTGGACGTCATTTATGGTATAATTTGAATTTCAAAAATTCTCTTTAATCCTTGAAATTTCAATCTATTTTAGATTCAATTAACTTGTAATGAATGTTATATTAATATTTAGTAGTTTGGTTAGGAATGTTCATATGAATAGTTTGAAGCTTACATATAAAGAACTACTAAAATGTATTACTAGCATATGTATCTATAAAATCTCTATTTTTACTCAAAAGTGCATTAATATATTGCGTAGACAGATATGTATTAAAATCTTCGTAGTTGTTTGTAATTTATATTGGTATGTTAGTTAATTAAACATCAAAACCACTGAAAGCAGTGATTGATATTCAGTGTTCGCTTTGCTCTTTTGTCAATTTATTTCGGAGGATTGATAGCTTTATACTTTGTATTTGTCAAAAGAGAAGGAAAAGGACATTTAAGTAGGACCAAAGGTATTGGACTTTCCATCGAAAAGTTCAATTTAGAATCTTGTAACATATAAAGATGACATGTATGTAATAATAGTATACCTATTATATCTAGAAGCAAGTTTTATGTCAAATTTATTTTCAAGACAAATGTTGAAAAAGAAGCCAATCATAGTGAATATACCTTGACGGCGACAGGCATTTCGACAGCATCTCCAGCTCGGTGTTTATAAAATCCCTGGTACACTTCTCCAAAAGCCCCTTGTCCCAAAGCTCTAAAAATAGGAAAAATAAATTAGGCTGAAGAGGAAGATTATTTAGATAGATTATTTAGTTTATTTGAATCCCATAATAAATATGATTAATCTTTAGAAGAAGTCTTATAAAATAGCAACAATTTCTTGAAATAATATACATAATTATGTTATATTGTAGTATACCATATAAGTACAATATTCCTCATTTCTTACATATAATATTTTATGTAAATTATTTAGAAAGTATACGAAGCGTATGATTTTCCAGATTACTAATTGAAACTCGTGATATCTTGATACAATACATAAGGCGTTAATTGTAATTTACAAACTAAATAGACAAAGATGTACATAAAGTCGGGAATATCAAAATTAATCTTTTAATTCTTTCAAAGCATTTCAGCGTAATAATGGATTTCTCTTATAATTAGATGATCCATGTTACACCAATATTTGCCTTACAACGAAGTATTTGTAGTTGCACCCTTTGAAGTATGTATCATTTGCAAACATTGATTCAAATCATATTTTATATTACATTAACTCAAGACTCGATTTAATCTTCCTACTATCAAATAAATAATCAACCATATACAAATACTTACCCTTATGTTACATTTGTTAAATGTCTATTATTATATAAGTAATGTAGGTAATCCTAATCAATTAATATTTCATATACCAAAATACTATTTACATAATAATACTTTTGTCCATAATATGGTTATGATATTGACTCTCGTAGTCATCAAAAAGCAACAAGGTATTTACAATATTATGGATTTTTTATCAATAGAAGATGGGCTTTCACCAGCCTGGTTTAATCTGGTTCAGTCAACTTTGAGTGTTTGAGCCTTTGGCTCAAATCCTCAATTACTAGTAGATTCAAATAATGATTAAAGGTTGTCTCGCTGCCCAATGGTTTATTTCTCTCTAAAATCATTTAATTAAATTGGTGGAAGCTCCAACTTCAAATATTTACTCCCTTGAAGCAAATAATTCAGAGCAAATGTCGTTTAAATTCTCTGAATGAATACACAAGCTTGCCTGTGGTCACATGTTTTCTCCTCTGTCAGATGAAAATGGCCGGAGCTTGAGTTTAGGCCAGGCTTTAATCTACAGAATGCCACTTTGGAATTTCAGCGAGGAAGAATCCCATATTTAAATCAATTAGACGCTCAATAAAGACTTCTTGTTAAGAATGGATTCCATACATAGAATCCCAGTCACTTTCCTTCTCATCCTCTCCTCAACTCTATCCAATTCCGAGTTAACGCCACAAAAAGACAAATTGGGGAAATTACGTCGTCGTAATCCAGTTGGCCAAAAGGCTCTTTAGCCAATGCATCAGATATGTATCAGTTAAGACCGAGAAAGTTAGGATAGGTGGAGAATATCATATACCTAGACGGGAGTTGAATATAACCAGGAACAAAGGGGATATATACACATACTTATCTACTTATTTCATTTGGTTTTTCGTGGGTATTGAACTGGAAGCAATTTTACCATTTAGGAGTCTATTCAAGGCTCTAAAGATTCCAAGAATTTTTGGCTCATTCCAACTACAGAGTTTTTTGGAGAATTGAATAGCTCCAGGGCGTTGAGTTTATTCCCCGAAAATGGCCATCTCCTACACAACATTTAATTTGTATGCACGGGAAGAGTTTGAAAATGGTCATTGCATTTTGGTCCCCTATCCCCTATGCCTAATTCCTATTGCCCGGGGAGCTTTCAAGACCAGAAGACCCAACTGGCTAAGATGGCGTGATGGAACGATTCGTTTCGGTCGGTTCTTTAGAAGAGGATAATCGACGTTGAAGAAGCTCTTGAAAGAGAAGGGGAAGAGTTGGAGAAAGCAATTTAAGAGATTGGTGTTGCTATATTTTGTGATCGAAGTGGCCTCTTCTTCCAGGAGAACAACTTACATGCATCAATGACAGAATTTGAGAGAGAAAAAATCTAACCACTTTTCTTCAACTCACCAAATGCTTATTCAGATAATATAAAGGAGAATGATCAAAAGTTCTCTGGGCCCGTAAGGAGCTATGAGCAGTCCATAACCCTTCACATTGAATTCCTCTCTTTCATGTCTTAAAAAGGGAAGAAGGAAGTGGATGTTAAGAAAGTAAAAAAAATAGTTATCGTCCGACTTTTTCCTACTTAAACACTAAACGAGTACCTTGAAGAATGGTGGAGACTGAGAGAATCTAATAAGAACCTTTCCTTTGAACCATACTAATAGGAGAGAGTAACTACATTTCCATTCCAAGTGTCTTCTACTTCCAACTGCTTATACTTACTACTCCCCCAAAATGGGAATTGAGAATGAATCGCCTCCCATCGAATAAGAAAAAAGTGTTCGATCAATTCTCTAGTGCCTGGATCCAAGATATTCTCCGTCTCACCTTTTCCGTTCCAAGAGAGAAAAGCGGATAAAAAATCTCTTTTACTCCCATTTCTCAGCTTTACAAATCCCAGTGAAGGCGCGGATAATATATCCTATCTTCTTAACACAAGTAAGTAGTCGGGTCGGGGGGAGTTAAGGGAAAGCTCCTCTCGGCCATAAGATTAAAAATGAAGTTGTGTCCGGAATTAGTACGCTCTGGCTCATATGGTTGAAATTCTTTCACGCAGAAGATATCCATCTAAAGGAAGTGCTCTAAAAGATGGAGAAAATCCTCTCCGATCTCATTTACTTTCTTCAAGGAGGTAAATCGTGAAAGGAAATAAATTCTTTTTACCCTCTCTACCATACCATGGAATGAGGTTCCTTTTATGTGTTCATCGGTAAACAGAGGAACTTGTTCAATCCACTTCACGGGATTTGAGAAGAGACGCATTAAGAATTTATTTAAAAAATATTTCAATATTCTTTCCTCGTATATTTTTACATGTATACAAAATTATCGTTGGATTAAAATAAATCCTAGTTAAACTCGTGGGTGTAGAAGTGAAGACAAAAGAGGATCAATGCGATGGTGAATATTTTATTATTATTGAGGAAAATATCCCACCCACGCGGTTAACAGAAAACATCAAAGAGCACGAACATTCTAAATTAATTTCTAAATATACCAAGATCACAGAGCTAAGATTCGTTCCAAGTTGATTGAAAGATGTTTGAAGCATGAAGAAATACGAACATGACAAAAAAAAATTATATTTAGTCCACCCACTTAAAAATATGCTGAAATCAATTTTGGAAGTTTTTCTTATAAAGATCCCATTAATCAGAGTCAGAGTATGTATCAATCCTATCCTAATTTTGATAGTCTCAAAAATATTGTAACATAATCATATTCATAGTCATTATTAGTGAATAACGAATTTGGAAAAATTTTGTTTAGTTGTAATAATAAATTTTCCTTTTCGTCTTGACAAAATTATGTAAAATCGTCAAATTATTTATTAATACCACACATATTAATACCCATAAACTGGAGGTTTTAGTAATAGAAACAAAGGAGTGAACGACTTGGGCGGGGTCCACTTAATTCCTTCACATGGCAGGAACGAAGAAGTAATAGATGATAGCCAAATAGCGGACAGAGGAAAACCTTTGTCACACAGCTCGGAAAATCTCCTCCCCAATTCTCACCAGAAGGAGGCGAAAATGGAATTTCATTTCACTATGAATTTGAATAGAATTCTCAACGCTCGCCTCAATAGAAGGGAAAAGTAGAACCGTCATCGTATTTTATAAGGGAAGGCTTTCGTGGACTTCCATAAGATATAAAATAAGTCTCATAGTTATACAATCTCACGTGTTACAGTCCTACAATGTATAGGAAAATATGCACATGTTGTTGATCTCACTTCAGAATTTGTTTGAGTCCTTTCCGGCATGCAACCTCAAATCATAGCTAGAGAATCCTTCCACGTTACACCCCATAAAGTCGAAGTGATTGGGAAAGTAAAAACCTCATCGCATCTGCTCTTGGCAATCAGTCAGTTCCAAATGATGTTCTCTAAACCCTAATTTGTCATTATGCGGCTCTTAAAGTAAAAGCCAATTTTCTATTTAACCCATATTTGTTCAATCAGGGCCGATGGGAAATGTATTCATGGCGCATTTTAGAAAAACTTTGACCGAGCGCTGTTATACGTAAGGGAAAATTGATCTCGTTGATCCTATTCCTTTCCTTCACCGAAGGAAGTTTCCGAACCTTTAAGCCCACCCAAGGCACTTTCCTCAAAAATGAAAAAAAAGGAGAACGGAAAGTTAAATAATTCATCTAGAAGAAGGAAAGCAAATCCTTACTTGACTAGTCGAAGATTTTCCCTCGGTATTTCCTTGAGATCAGTGAGGCTGTAGGTTTCGCCGCCGAACTCGTAATTTGGATTATATTCTGTGAGGACGCCGCCAGCCCCAGAGGCGGCTCTTAGTCGACTTAATTGTAATTCTGGGCCGCCGAGCACCTTCCTACGAAGCATCGCCACTTTCTGCCGCTGGTATCTGTTATCTACAAACAATGAAGAAGCCTTTGTTGTAATTAACACATAAAAAGTTTACTTTACGCTCAGGAACTATCAAACAATTTCTCATGACTCTGTCAATCAACCGACTTTTGATAACTTTTACCCTTTCTTATATAAAGGGCAAATTCTTTTGCGGGAGAAAGTTAATTTCCTCCCATCAATTACCTAAATGGTTTTTCATCAAATGTATATCTCCAGAGACTGCTATAAATTATTTCACAAACTTTTTCCCAGAGTTTCCAATTTACCACTTTGGGAAAGTCAATATGAAAAAGCTCAAAGGGGGTATTTAGTGAACTCAAAGTATCCTTGATGATCTCTAATCATTCCAATTCACTTTCACACTCTCTTATAAATTATTGTTTTAAACTTGTAGATCCAGACATAATAAGTATACATAGCGTATTTAAATCAACTAATGAATATTCCATTCAATTATGTTCATAAGTCCCTAACTGAATGTTTATTTACAATGGTCACTGATCATAATATTCTTATAACACCTTTCAAATTACAGTACTCTTATATCGAAAAATTAAATTTTATATCCCAGAAAAATTGTATGATTAGTTACATATTAGTTAAATATGTTTTAATGTATGATATAACGATATACCATATTGTATATTTAATATACTGAAATTTGAGATTCGAAAAAGTAAGTAAAACTACTAATAAATGTTTATTATACTTGACTATGATTTATCTATCAGTATTTGTGATGGAATAAAATGGATATATTCGAATATTAGACCAAATCCAAACTTAGTGAAAGAAATATCTCAATTTAAAAATACTTACATATGCAAATGCAGAGAAGTCCAATTAGAGCACAAACAACAACTCCTAGAAAGATCAAAGTCACCAAATACGGGGTTGGAATCGGTCCATCTCTCTCTGTTATTTTCAATATAAAATCATTAGTTTTTTCCTATTGCACGTTCCTTATAATATTTAATAACTTTTAGCACAATCATTTTTTCGTTTTCTCAACTTTTCCCATTATGTTTATTAAAAAATATTGGTATATTAAAAATGGTAAAAGGTAATAAAAAATATTAAAGGCATTTCATGAGAAAAAGCAATTGCAAGTATTAAATT
The DNA here is from genome assembly GCA_034687125.1 of Neelides folsomi. NCBI lineage: Eukaryota > Metazoa > Arthropoda > Collembola > Neelipleona > Neelidae > Neelides > Neelides folsomi. The sequence goes on along the minus strand of JAQGBZ010000147.1, from coordinate 136,340 downwards.
TTTAATAATTTTCAAAAGAAACTCGTAAATATCCTACAAGATGTTTATAAAAAGTAAATATTTGTATTTATGAAGAGTACTAATATTACGTTAGGTATGCGTATGTAATAGATATTACACAACTATGTAACTTACATATATAGCATATCCTTAAAATATTTAGAATTCAATTACCGACACAAGTTTTTCTATCTTCAGTGAGGATCCAATTTTCTTTACAAACACATTCCGTATCTTGAATACTTATATGATAGTCGTCACGAAGAACGCATAAATAATCACATCCACATCCTTTGAATGCAGGAATGATGACCAAACCACCTTGACCAATATGACCACCTTCCTCCACAGTTGTGTATAATGCGCCTGAAATGAAGGCTCCATATAAGATTTTTTTAGTATTTTAAAAATGGAAATAAATTGAGAAGTTTATAGTTTTATAGAAAACCTTTAGTGATGAAGGAGACGCCGCCTTCTCCATTCTTTGCAACACCCACATGCGAGTTTCCACCTAGGGGGTTATCACATTATAAATGGTCGAGCATAAAAGTATTATTTTCTTTCTTTGTCAGAGTAAAAAAATATTTTAATAGTTATCATACAATATACGCGTATAGCATTACATAACATCGGTACATACCATTTCAAAAGAGAAAGTAAGTGAAGCATAGGAAAGAAAATGTTATATTGGTATAAGTGAATAACAGAACATGATCATGAAGACGGTCCGTATGTAACTACCAGGATCTACCATAGACGGAGTTCTGGCATCGCGTCAAAGAATGGATTTGTTCATACAGAATAATTCACTGTGTTTAGGAAAGATTGAAACAAGAGAAGGAAAAGTGTGGGCGTGCTGGAGAGTGGAGAGAGTTAGAAAGGTTAAAGGAAACTTGGGACAAAGAAATGTCCGGGAATCAACCTCGGATTCTCCATGAGGGGAATTGAGAGTTCAAGCCGGGCGAGGAGGCTATTGGTTTCACCGAAGAAAATGAGATTAACAATGCTCCTCATTCTTTCTCATTTCAGTCACGCAAGACTTTTTTCCCGTGTGTATGTCTAATCTCTCTCCGCCCAATTCCTCCGTCATCCTTCCCAAACTCGACTCATTCTGATTTCCTCAATTCAACATTTGACTTCTTTTTCCTTAGGAATCCGTCGAGATGAAACTTCCCGTCGCCTCCCGGTCGCGCTCGCCCGCTCATAACATTTCCTTCCTCAGGAAATTTTATCGAAACTAAATTTTACTCACGAGCGGCTCACCATCTCCCATGAGATTCGAATCTGCATTTAAGAGAAACTCTCTCGACGCCCTTTCTATAAAAGGAAAGAAGGTTTTCCAACTTTCTCCATTGTCATTCAACATTGAGGATTTTGAATATCAACAAACTCGAGACTGCCGAAGTAAATTCTAAAACTAAGAATAACGATTCTTCTCCACACCCACAAATAGTCTTTGGAAGGTGATAGGGAAAGACAAAAAAGAATTTGCAGTGTGCACAAAATTCCCTTACCTACGTAACCTCCTCCGGCTCCACCAGCAGTGCAACCTCCTCCGCCTCCGCCAAATCCGCCGTTGCCTCCCCAATTTCGACTCGTTGTCGTATTGGAGTTGCATGTGAGTCCACCAATGCCTCCACCATCCAAAAGAGATGAACCGGCTGCTACCCATTTCGTTGAATTGTCCTCTTGTTGAGTTCCTAACCCTTTCACTTTATCAGGGCTCCGTACTTGAACCAAAGGACCACTCCAACCTCCGCCACCTCCTAGAATATTTAATCCACAATTAGCTTGAATAAAACTCTCAACTAGAACTTTAAACAATTACAGTAAAATTCAAAAAGGAATAATGGAAATAATGTAACAATAAACCGATTATACAAAAAATTATTTTAAAACTTTGAGATAAAAGATAAAATACAAAATCTTTTGATGAAGAAGTTTCAAAGAATATTATAAAATTTCGAGAAAAAGTTTAATAAGAACTTTTGAGGAAAATTCTTTGTGCATTCAAAAACTTTCCCTAATTGAATAAATTGTAAAGTAAGTATATTTCTATCCAAGTCTTAATGTAAGCCTAATCCTCCAATTATGGCATACCTGGACCCCAAGGTTGAGTGCTCCCTGCAGAAGGCTCTAAAGAAGCGTTTAGCCCTTTTCCATATGGCAATATGCTCAAAGACGAATTATAAGCTAATCCCCCTCCGCCTCCAGCAATGAGTATTGGAACGGGTTTGGAGTTCTCCATCTAAAAATTAATTACATTCCAGAGTGAGGTCTATGATCAAAAGCACTTAAATGTTAAGCCCCACACGTCGCGACCCCAATAAAATTCTCAGATGAACAATTTGCCAAAGTAAGTAGATATTTAGGGTGTTGTGGAGTAGGCTCTACACACTCCATACATAATACTTATAAAGAAGCTTCATTAGATGGGAAAATCCAAATGGACTTTAATTTCTCAGAAATGTCCTTAGTGCGAGAGGAAATGTGTGAAAAGCGGCGAAATGCGGATGATAATAACAAGTTAGCGTGAAGCAAGGGGACCTTTTTAGCAAATACCTACTTTTCCATATGGCCAAATAGTAGAGAAACATTTTCTCATCAGATTGGGAGAGAATTTCTATCAAAGTAGTTTCTTTGAATGGAGCGACCGGTAAAATTAGTAATTCTAATGGATATTGATTTTGGATTCTCCACAAAATGAGTTCTTGGTTAAGATGAGTTAGAGCGAAAATGTCTGGGGAAAGGCGGATCCGGCTCGTTCACCCGTCTATCCCCATTACCATCACTTTCGCAATACAGGGAAAGTTTTAGGAATTAAAATATTTACACTCTCTGGACATGTATCAATTTAATGTTCAAACAACAGACCCCAAATATTTAACGCTCTGTTAACTTAAATGGGAATGAATAATCTGACGTTAATTTCGAAAATGAAATGAGAGCCATCGTGTATTGGTCCCGGATTAATTAAAAATAAATATATTTAAAGTATAGCAATTTACATAGTATAGCAATTTACATTACATGTGTGTAAAATTCACAATGTGTACTAATGTAATATTTATAAATATTAAATATTAGGTAATTGACAATTAATTTTTTAGTAAAATTATTTCAAAATTACAATACATACATGTGTAGATGTTATACTGCTTTGATAAATTTTTGCACATCGTCACTATTATTTGTATTAGTATACCTAATACCATACTAAATTGGTAATTTAACTAATTTTAATATTGAAAAAGTACATACTTTGAAAACGAATGTTGCTCCACCGCCACCACCTCCGCCTCCTCTCAAATTATTCCATTTGAGTAAAGTAGTAATGGAGTTTAAGCTTCGGGTTTTTGTAATTCGGGAAATTGAAGAATTGGAAATTTGTCCACAGATTTCAGCCATCTCCGGAGTTGTAATATTCTATAATTGATTGAAAAAGTGAGCTTTGCCATTTTAAGATCAAGCATTCATAAAAGAGAAGTCTAAAGAATTTGGATGAAATTAGTCGAGATGTTATTTCCCGTTTATGCATCCATATTTTTGTGAGTGAATAGGAAATGAACTCACCCATGGACAAATGAAGGAGTTACCCTCTTGGCCCACAAGGACATAAATATACTCTCCTTGACGGAGAAGGAGTGTGGCTTTCACGATGGATCCATGGGAGGTCATTTGGTTAATGAGGGCTCCTCGGCCTCCGCTCGCTCCTTTCGCTATTAACCTAATGACAAATCATCAAATTAATCCTCTAATTTATTTCCTTTTGAACTTTTCCTAACTTCCGGATCCTTTAATGTAAGACCAAAAAGAGGATTAAGTAGGATTACTCAAACACAGTTGAAATCGTTATTTGAGAGGAAGTGTTTCATTTCCCGTGAAATTCATTCCGAGGAGTTGAGAAGAAAGCCATCAATAATAAATTATAAGATATCCTATGTTAATACTTTATGTTACTGAAATTAAACGCGATATAGGAAGATCTAAGGATTCTCGCCCTCAATTTGACAAGGCATCCAAGTAAACTTGATTATGATTTTATTCTATAGGCCTTCTTTCCTATATTTATGTATAATCTATTTCTTGTAACGTGGTAAGATAATTGAGCAATTACATATTTGTATGCAAAGAAAGTATAATTTAACATAACTAAAATAAATTTACCAAAGCATGCTCATTACAAATGAAATATTTGTGGTTTTATCCAAGTAAAGTCAAGCGGAAACCTTTGGGGAAATAGTTAGCAATCGATACGAAGTGGTATGAATTATTATATATGCCAGTCTCTAAATTCTCAAAATCCGAGGGTTTTGAAAATCTAGGAGATCGATCTCTGAGGACGGAATAAATATATAGCTCCACTTACAATTTCATCCTTTACTTCAACTTTCCTCACTTGGAATAAATTCTGACATACAAATGTGCTTTTTTATACATGAAACGTCCATTTTAAACTTTTTTATATTCGATGCCTGGAGATGGTTTAATAAGTAAAGTATGTAGTAGGTATTCAAAATATCATACTGTACATACGGATTAGTTTATCCTACTTAAATGTGCGTGTGCTTCCTACACTTACTATAAATGCATACTTTATAGGTAATCTAAATAAATGCAATTTTATAAAATCATTTAATGCATTGCCATTTGAAATTAAAATTTTTTGAAAATAAAATTTTTGCTAAAGTCTTGCATGTGAAATTCAAAATTGAAAAGATTTCAATGCTTTGTTTGTATACAAAACAAGTTACGAAAATAATTAAATATCAATATTTTTAGAAATATAGTAAACTTATCACGCTAGAAATTCTGAAAGGTTCCAACAATTTTGACACGACCATTTCTCACATGGCGATATTTTAAGTACAATTCCATGTTACTTCAAACTGGTTATAAATTTTATAAGTGAAAAGAGAAAGACAAACCACAATGTATCAACATATAGACATGATTCCAATTGGGAACTCGTGAATGTAGAATGCAAAATTTAAAAAAAACATTTATCATGCATGATTTGAACATTTTGAAGTTTGATAACAAGAAAAGAGGAATCTGAGAGGATAGAAGAACCAGACACGGGAATTTAATTTGTTTTACTGGAAATCCGCAGAGAAAAGAAAATTTCATCTGGCAGGAAAGGATTTTGTTTTAAATCGATGGGAAATAGATAGGAGAAATCACAGCTTTGGCTTTTAGAAAAAGGTAACCGTTTGGGAGCAAGTGTCAAATTGAATAACTTTCAGGTTTCAAACTCAACCATAACTTTTTCCTATTATTATTTATCAAATATGATATAGAGTATTAGGTGCATTTATGATTTTTTGTTTAATGTATGAACAGAGTAAATTTATAATAGGTAGTATATTTTTCTATTACATTGTATTATATACATTACTACTTTTTTGTTAGAAGGCTGCTCACAAATATTTATAAATAAGTATGAGTATCGATGAATCTTTTTGGGATTTGTTGGACTCAAAGGAGAACTCTTTCAAACTCCGACTAGCATTACGGAAAGTTTTGGATCACAACATTGTAAGAGAAATCTTTATAAGAAAGAACGAAGGGATCATATTGGACTTTGAGTATTTTCATTTATTCCATTATGATCAGAATTTTTGTCGGGGGAATGAATATTCCATTGATTCCTGTTTTCCTGTGGTCGATATCGAATACATAATAAATCTGAGTCAAGCGGTGACGAATAGGAAAATCAGCTCTTATACATTTCGATGCCCACATATAAAACACTCAACTCTTCCATAATGCCTTTAAATCCCTTTAACGCTCAGCGATAGCTTATGTCTGGAAAATATACATGGCTTTTATTATAAGTATATTGGATCTATTGAAAAAAGCCCACCTAAGCTGATTAAGATCAGACTCTTCTTTTTTTCACTTTTACTCGGAAAAGTGAAATTCTGGGTATTACATTCAAGGTAATCTTATAAGTATTTAAGATAGATTAGGTTAAGGTATTCACATGAATGACGTTGAATATGTACATGTAGTCTATTGTACATATTATTATATTAAATCATATAAGAATCAATTAATTATCAAATACCAGACTGTTATGAACGAATCTAATGTACAATACCATGATAAATACAAATGAAGTATTTAACTCCAAAATTATTGTGGTTATTCAAGAACCTCTCATTGACTTTAATGAATGTAAATTAAGAAGCACATGGAAATTGATTACGTGTAGTGCTTAGTTTCGGGAACTCTCCAAACTTGAATTCCTTCAAGGCCTTCATCTCCCATAACGGTGACCGAAGAATTCAGCGAAGTTTCAATGTAGGCTGCTTCACATTGTTCAATAGTCGGTCCCATCCTTCCGGTGTTGTTGCACGTTGTAAACTCATATTCTGTCAGAAGAAAAGAGAAGTCTTCGTTATTAAGTTAGGACTAGTATTTCATCTACAGTCTTCTTCCAAATAGTTAGACAAGAATTATGTAAATAAATTGAATCCCATTTATTTTCTCGAAAAGTTGAACAAATGTATGCTAACTTTAAGTATTTACTATAACTATGTTTGTACTAGTATAAAAGTAAATTCATAGTTTCTTATTGTAAATAACTAATATATTTTGAAGCAACCAATACTTAAATGCATAAAACTACCATTATACAATTCCTTCATTCTATCTATTCTATGTTTCTTATAATTGATGTGTACATTAGTATAAATGTATAGCATTTATGGAGAAGTTGGAACATTTCACTTCTCATGCTTTCGCCCATTTGGCTTTGTCAGCTTAGCATTTGCTTAAAACTTCCGACTTTCTCCTTAAACGACAAGTAAAGACACTCCATCATCTTCCAAAGGAATTCCTCAGCTTTTACTATTTGTACACAATAATGGATCTTCCGACAAAGATTCACTGTTTTCAACCTTTAAATTTTGAGCTTGGGAGATAAGAGTTTGTGAGTAAGGCTTCAGCTTCACTAAATTTATGACTCAAATATCTCAAGGGATATTTGGAAAATAACACTATATATTCATCTTTCATATTTGTTTCTCTACATTATTTCACTTGAAAAATCTCATCTGTTCGGAGGAAACTTATCCTCATGAGTAATGAAAACGAATTGGAATACGTGAGTCTATGTGTACATTATGTTCTGATTTAAAAAAAACAAATTCACCACTTGAGTTTGAATGTGAAAACGAATGCAGAAATGATAAGTAAACATTGTCGTTTAATTTAACCAGGTTAATAAAGTCTCTCGAATGTTGAAGAAACTTGATTTATTTACATGCTATTAAAAAGGTCTTACTTGTGACGTTCTTCAAAATTTCTTCAGAGTTCAAAGGTATGTCCACTGATGAATCTAAAGATAATGAATATGAATTATTAGGGCCAAACCGGCCAAATATTTATGTGATACGTATTATGAAAAACAAGACGACAAATAAGAAAATATCATCCATCGTAGTAATTATAAAACTGTTTAAGTCACATAACCGATTTCAACCGATTTCAATAATGTTATTGATGTATTTCGAAATCTATTACGAAAATTTAAAAAATATCAACATTTTTGATAATATTTTTACACTTACAGGTATACCATATATAGGTATGTATATTCCACATGTATTTACTCATCAACTTGCCATAAATCATGGGCTCAGAAAGCATGGATGAAAAGTACGCATGCACCCATTTAGCCTCGCATAATTCTATTAGAAAACTTTTTCATCTCAATGCCGAGAGACTTAAGGAAGAAAAAGCTCTCTTGAAAGCTCATAAATCTCTTCACAAATACAAAAACCCAAATGAATGAACAATTTCCAATCTTCTTGCTTCCTATGTCTTAAGGCTTACAATAACAAATGTAACAGGATTTATTTTACCGAATTGAAAAATAATCTCCACACGTTAAATTATTATTGTACAGTTTATTCACTTTCTCCTTTTGCAATAAAATCATTCTCTCATCTTCAACGGAGAAAGAAATTTTTCATAGAAAATCGTTTAACTTTAAGTGTAGCAATCTATTAGCTTCATTTTCTCACGTATGCTCACAAAAATCTACCAAATGGCATATGAAAAAGTATTCAAAAGACTAAGGATCAATTAAGAGTGGGAAAAGTATTAAGATATATGATTTAGAGCAAAAATGTTTTTAACTTCAAGATGAAGAATTTAATTAAATTCCACAAGTGATAAATTTAATTATGAAAAAGGAAGTGAAGAAATACTTATTAGAGCTGCCAACGTAAATCTACAAATATTATATTCTTAGGGGAAGTTGTAAAAAGCTTTTATATCCTTCTTAACCATCAAAGTGTAAATTCTTGAATTAAGAAAGTGTGTAATTCCAACGTGAGTTGCTGCAGAAGGCCCATTTAGCAAAAAGGTCTTTGGATCATTCTTTAGTGAGAGATATGAACTTAGGGATGACCTTACAGTTAATAGGAATCGGTAAAATAAAACTTACCGATTTCGGCCATTAAACGAGGATAATTGTAGCCCTTCAACACGCTTGCTGGAACGCCTTTTGTTTCAAAAAAAAATAGAGTTGATGAGGCCATTTACAATTTCACCCTTTTATAATAGGCGATATTCGAGACTTGTTGTGCCATTAAAAGAGATATGAAATATTAATGGGAATGTGGAACAATAGGACTTGCCTAGTCCAAAGCACTCCGGGCTGAGAGAAATGTCATCGAGAGCAATGTCAGAAGCATAACGAATCCCACGCGTGGCAACAAACTGGATGTAGTATCTGAATTGAGGTAATAAAACAGTATGAATAAAGGAAACGACTCTATTCATCGACTATTTGGTTTTCCTCCGGGAGGGACGGATTGTTATTGGTGGCGAAGATCATTTTACTCGTAAACTGAAAAATTAAGTGAGGAAGTTACGAACTTGTAATCGATTTTCGGCAAAGGTTTAGATTCTTGAATCCAAGAGTTCCCTTTGTTTCCAGACGCTATCCAGAACGCGACTTGTCTCGCTGGCTTCCTCGGTTTTAATTCATAAATCTCTGCTTGAAGCAATCCAGCATGTGGACCAAACATGTGGTAGAAGAACCGGATCTAATCGAAAACAGGACATTAGAAACATTTTACACAGCTTCTCTTTATTCGAGCAGAATCAATAACACAAAAGCTTAATTCTTATGCATCACTTCAATGATCTTTTTACATGATCTAACATAAAATATTATATGATACAAAAATTCATAGGTAATATGCGCAACACAAAATATGATCTGCATAAATGATGAATTTATATTATTCAATGTGTATCTTAAAGCTAGTATTTTTAATCGAAAATTAATTTCATCATCTTAAAAGGTATTTACAGATAGGTTGAAATATTCATCCCTTTTCATCTTAAATTCCTTTCAACTATTATCAGACTTATCACGCAAATATTTGAACAAAATCCTGACAATACTTTTAAATATATATTTAAGTATTATACTTAAAAGTCATATAAAAAATTTAATATATTTATTGATTAAAAAATAATCATTTCATACCCTGCAGCTTCCATAATACGGCGAAGAAGTATTTTGAGTGAAGTAAGGTGGCTTGGCAAAGATTGGACTTCTTAAGTAAGCTTTATCTTTAAAAGCAGCTCCCGATTTATCCATTTGTACAATTAGAAAGTGGCCTGAAAACAATTCAATTGAATTCGTAAGTTTGTGCAATCAACGGCCATTTTAAAGTGCAAAATCATTGAATTAAAAATACACATTGTATTGAAAAAAATTGCTTTTACCAGCAACTGAGGAGTCGTTTTGAAATGTATGATCTTTTAATGGACCTCTTGGAGGATCCTTGGTGTTCGGTAAGTTGGTTCTTTCCCAATTTAAGCTACTCACATTATTTCCAGTAATTGACCATTTGCACCACCCATCTTCAAATGTGCAAATTGAATTCTCTGGCATTTGGGCTGAAATTAATAAATTTAGAAATTGAGTTAAAAACTTAAGCTCTCGTGAAAGACGAGCAAGAAAGAAAATGCCATGAACAGATTCCGGTAAATAAGTTCAGTCTTAATGCTCTGAATCCCTCGACTTGCGAGAGGAGCATGTTTCATTGGACTTTGTACGACCATTTAGGAATGCTTGGAAATAAAAGACACAAAGTTGGGGCTGAAGTGATTTAAGAAAATATATCCAACACATGTATTTATTTTATCAAGGATTCCGAACGAGTGCAAGAGACATTATAGAAGAAAGCAATTGATGAAATTGAAATTTCAGAATTTAATTGAAAAATATATATCAACTGCCTTTCTAACTCAATTGAAATGAACAAATTGAACTAAATTTAATTTATGCGTTCGATATGCTTTCTTGTTTCTTATTATTATATATTTACTGTGTTGTATATCATAAATTACACTAGATTGTACTTTACTTAAAAGTATTTCATCTTCGATTCGGTCACTGCGCACAAAGCAGTAACAACTTATCAGTCACCACTAATTAGCGTTGTATGTATATGGAGGTTTAAATTGAAAAGGACCGTATCTCGGAAAAATTATTTTTATTTTGGCGTAACTAATGAAATAAAAACAACTTTTCATGGCGACTATTCCTACGTTAAAGATAATCATAATAGCATGACAAATTGAAGGGGATATATGAGAAAATGTTAATATAGATTTTGCTTTTGAGCATTTTGGAAACATTTGGATCCTCAATTAAATAACACGTTTAATGATTAATTAACTTAAATTCGAATTAATATAATGTTGAATATATATATAAATTTGACTGACTATTCTTATAACATTGCATTTTATTAATATTGTGAAAATGATGTAAATAAACCGTTACTAGCGCTGAAATTTAAAATGAATTTTCCAAGATACGGTCCTTTTCGATTTAAACCTTCATATAAGTATTACATACCATATGCAACTGCATAAGTATTGTTATAAATGTATTTTTAAATTATCTGTACTAATATATAATCGAAATTGTGAATGATTATAGTTGCAAAGTTAAATACGTAATGGAAATCGAACTGAAACAATTTTTTGAAGAAAGGGTTAAATCTATCAATAAATTAACAAACCACAAAATCTGGTTTTCGTGTAGGCGAAGGGAAATTTTTTATGGGGAGGAAATTCACTTACAACAAATCGCATCACTCTCATCTTCTCCTTCCTCGCAGTCTCTTGTAAGGTCGCATAGCTTGTGACTTTCAATGCATAAATTGTTCCGACAGCTAAACTTCGTCTTGTTACACGGTTTATCAAAGTTCGTTTCTGGAGAATTTGGTCATGGAAAAATCATTAGTTGACCATTAAAGTCAAAATAAATTATGGTAATGCATAAAGTTTGTCCTTACCAGGGATGCAGTTTACTAAGCGAATATCATCAATCGCGATGTAAGACGGAAGTTGAGAGTTGGGAGTAATTACGAGGGTCACTCGAAATGGAAATTTTTTAGCCCCGATCATCTGCTTTAGTGTTTCCCACCTTTGGCGTTTAAAACAATAGTAATTAAATAAATATTTACAATAAGCTCTCCTAATTTAGCTGTAAAGTTTAATCAAAAGTTTCTCATTGAACTCTCTTCCCTTATCCGTAGGCAATGTTGTAATTTATTTTAAAAAACTCCAATAAGTTCAAAATGTTCGGTTTTATCTATCCGTGGATCATTTAATGTTCCAACTTTTCTCTTTTCTCCACTTTCGCCAGTCCCATATACTTACACCTTATAGAGTTGAGAGGAAAAGTTGGTGTAATAAACCAATGTGAGACTTAATGTTAAAATCCTCTTTCCTATATTGACTTCGAACAAGATAAAAACAATTTCAATGCTTTTGGAAAACGACCTGTGACTAAGTTCCAATTGGCCAATTCTAAGTATAATAACAATATCAGATATACAATATAAATAGAGGTTATGTGGAGTGTTTTCATATTAAATAAACTTACCCGTATTTTTTCTCCCCAAATTTCTTGAGTGGAACAATCGACGTGAGATTTTTAATAGTGAGGAGCATCTGAACATGGCCATCGTCCAAAGTTCCATGAAATTTGGATTCGAAATAGCACGATTCAGAGGATGGCGAAAACCATGGGCTTTCTATATGGAACTCTTTGCGAGGCTTCGCCATAGACCCAGTTCCATTATTAGGAGGTTTTTCAATTACAAGGAAGAGAAAGTGCCCTGCAGACAAACGAAATAAATTATCAATTATAATACTACGTATTTCATTGCGGTAAATTAGATAAACTTAATTTGCCTCTTCCATTGTCTATTTCACTCTTCATGCCTGATTTCCTTCACACGGTTTCAGCACCATATTTATTCTAAGTTTAAGATAAATAAATAACGCATCATGCTCATGGGGTTTGGGCTGTGAAGTCAGAATTTCAAAGTAAATGAAATTAGACATGTGGGCGGAGAAAATAATTCCTTTCCGCTATCTTAACTTGTCAAAAACCATCAAAGTTTAATTCTTGATATGAAAATTTTATACGAGCTGAGTAGTTAGGTATGAACATATTAAGGTATAGTATAGGTAAATACATAATTTGTTGTTTATCGTCCTCATTATGAGTTATTTACCATTAAAATTAATATTTAAGCCACTTGAATTCCTTTACCTCGTGAATCATTAATTAAATTATGTATATGGATTTAAACTAGCTAAAAAGGGCTGACTCGGATGTTAATTTTATTTTGAGCGTTTCTAGTGCCCCCATTTATTTAACAATTTTTTAAGATTCTTAATTAAAATTATATGTTTGTAGTTTATCAACTAATTATTTCATCGAATGTCAAATACAGAACATAATGGGTACTTTAAAATTTTAAATTGAACATCAAAATGAAGATATGATTTATACAATCTATTGGTATTATTAAACGTTAATTTATAACCTCAACGCCCAATTTATTCATGAATGCTTCTTTGGAATTATCGAGAATTTTAATTTTAACTCTATTTGCATTTAATATATTATCTTTCTTTTTTTATAAATATTTCTGTTCTGAATGCGCTTTAACGATAACTCGATCTTATTCATAGTAAATAATTATATCTAAATTAATTTTTATAAGATATATCTTTAAAATAAAGTGAAAAGTAAAGTTAATCACAAAAGGTAAAATGGAAATGTGGAAAGACTCGAGAATAAAAATATTTGAAGAACAGAAAATGAACAAAGTATTTGCTTAGCGCAATATGTATTTTTCTCTAAAATAATTTATTCTACTTACCCGATTATTTGTCATGTGAGCATTTATAACTTAATAGTAATAAATTTAATTAATTTAATTTCCTCTAGAAACTCTCAAAATAAAATTAACAGCCGAGTCAGCCCTTTTTAGCTAGTTTAAATCCATATCAATCTTTCACCATGAAATATTTTAATACACATAAGGCTTAAATATCATAAAGTGTAAAACTAAATAAGCCAATTAATAAGTCATCCTTATTCTTGTTAAAAGGTAAATTAGAATAGGTCAAATGCAAATCAAACAATTTACGTATCAAAATGAATCTCATCCGTCTTAACGATACTAATAATACTTGATATTTTATTACCTGTTATTAAAACGTATTTTGAGAACTAATCCTCAAGTCCCCTTATCAATTATTCTAATTAGTAGCGTCCTCCTTCTGCCCTCTAAAACTTCAGTTCAGTCCCCTTTTAAAATTCATTCATTTGCCTCCCCGCTCGCCTATCTCTATCCAATCACAATTATACACGACCATTTCCGGACCAATTTCCCTATCTGGACTAAAGACGCCTCACTGCCCCTCGACTGTTACATTGACGACATTCGACCTCACTCTTCGTCCGGCGGTCATCAAGCTCGTGCCCTGATTAAATGGCACTTTTTCAAGTTTTCAATTTATTTTTCATATCTTATTAATTTCCTTTAACTATTGTAATTATTTGCGCCTCAAGTTGAAGTTATTTAATAAAGCAAGTTCATATTTAATCATTTGCGTCGTTATTTTACATTAGCTCCCCGGTTCGACTCCGAATCGTCAAAGTATGCAAGTATTACATAGAAGTTTTTTTAAAATAATTATACTCTAGACTCTAGAGTACCTGCATACTCTTATTCTTGTCTAAAGTAAAGTGTCATAAACTCTTCTTAGACATAATTAATACATTGTACATATTTATTTATAGGGATTTATGGCTACTTTAACCATGTTCAATGTATTTACTTATATGCTTCGTATTGTAAGTATTCAATCTTTAAATCTTATTGTGAGTCTTTGAACACAATTTGAAAAATCCTTTCAATGCTTTAAACCGAATCAGATTGGAGTGATTTATATGATTTTTAAAGGAATAAAACCACGATCTTATTTATTATAGTAAGTTTTCAATAAATATTTACTATATATTTTACAAATGAAATATTTGTACTTTTATAACATTCACACGAGTGGATCTCTACAATTACAGATACAAATAGGTAAATATTAAAACTTTCAAATAAGAAATTGTCTCAAAAATATACCTATTTGATAAACGGGGAATACTAATATTGAGATGTCAGAACTAGGGAGCGTAATTTTGATCATCCCATTTAAAGGTATGAGAAGGTTGTTGAGCTCCTCAAGTATGGGGATCATATCATAACCAAGGCGTTGGAGAATGCTCCCAATCCCCTTTTCCATACTAAAAAGGAGAAGTTCTCCCAGAAGATATCGATCCGAATCTCTAGTCTTCTCCACTTTTTTTACGTTCCCTTTGCATAGCATCCTTTATGATGTATGAGTCTAGGGCAAAATTTGATCTTGGAAGAGTTCGGCAGTGAAGTCCCAAACGCTCCTCCTCATTTTTAAGGACACCAGGGGTGTCAGGTTGAAGAATAAGGAAAGAATAAGAAGAGCTGGCTAAAAGTCAATTCGCTATGGGAGACCCTGTCAACTTTTTAAATTACCCTAGGCGCTCCTTTTTATAATCATTACGATTTTGGAGCCAATGAAATTTAAAGTCTATAAAAATTTGAGAAAATTAAGGTAAAAGAGTGTGAATTTTATTACATAATATAATATATCATTATTATATTATGTACCTACCTAAAAAGTATATATTATATCAGATGCTGAATACTAGGGAGTCCAAAACCGGTCTTAAAAAACCGAACCGAAACCGTTGATTTTTGGACGGTTAACCGGTTTTTAAAACTGGTGCAATTTTAAAAATTTTATTTAAAATTTTTGAGATTTATTTACATAACCGATCCTATTTTGCATACCTAAATTATCTTATCACAAAAGCCACATAAAATATATTATTTTATTCGGCTTTTAGCATTTTCAAATATTTGATATATAATTTTGGTATACTCTTGTGCTTATACCCATGTGCGTCATTTAAATAAACAAATAATTTGAGTTTATTTCGTACATAGATTCAAAATTAAACATTAAAATAATGTAAATAAATACATTATGCCTAATTAGATACCTTTAGCACAAAATTTATCTAATTTTTTTAAAAAAATTGTGTTTTTATAACCGGTTTATTTATTTTTGTACGGTTTTGGATTCCCTACTGAATACGATTGGCTTGGCATTTACTATTTCCTTCTTGGTATATCTAATATATATGTAAAATCAAATGGGAATTTAAACAAAACGATAAAAACTAGTGAAATATGGTAATGGTATGAGTATAATGAATTGAAAATCGACCATTTGGGGAATTTCACAAAGGTATATTTCATAGGAATGAAAAACTTTGATAGCGTCTAAATATACATATAAGTCTCTGAGTGGCTATCTCTGTTGATCGTGAGTAAAAGTATGACAAGTGACAACTGTGAATGTTTCTTCTTCCTCCGCATCCGCTCAATATGATTTCTTTTCCGTGGATAGAATATATTTGTATTTCAAAATGACAGAACAGCTTATCGTTAGCCCAGAAATTCTTCAAGTTCTGAAACACACACAATTGACAATTTTCTAGACGAGCATATTGAATTTGGCACCTTTTATTTCTTGGCCACTTCTCTGGAAAATTCTGAGGGGCTCTCAAGACTCGGGATAAAAAATAAAGTACAAACACAACGAGTCTCCCTTCTCTCATAAACATCGTAATATGCTTAACTTCCACTTTCCACTCAATTCATCTTATTCGACTCGCATGGGATATATTCTTCTGTTTTTTTGCAATAAACTTATATACAGATGACTTTCTTTCCTTTTATTCTGTTTATGCTCTTCCTATGACTGACGTCAACTCTCATTGAAAGTTAACATTCTGTTTAACTATCAACATTTTTTTTGGACATTCTCTTCTATCCAACTATCCTTACTATTCACATATATACTTTCATGAACTTCTCTTAAGCGTTTATACGCAATATACTAAAACTTGTATAATCTTACTATAGAGAGAGTGGTACTTATAGAGACTTGTACATATTTTCATGTTTTAAAATCCTACGCGTTTTTGTCGGCTTATTTACGTAATCAGAATCCTACACTTTGGAAGAAGAGTCATTCATTCAAAACAGAATTTCATTGAATAGGCCTAAATTAAAAATAGACCGCAAAATATGATACAACTTATCTAAATTAAGCTTCATTGAGCTTTGCACTTTTGTTTTGGAACTCTTTCAAATGTCATCTATACAAAATAAATGAAAAAAAATTGGCCTTGCACATCATTTCCATGACCCGACTCGTGTTATTGAGCGCACAGAATAAATATATAATTATTGTCACGTTCTTTCCATTTTTCTCTATTTAAGCTACCCAGATGTCAATAAAATAATAATGTTAAATTGAATTGTCTTCAATCATATAAATCATCAAAGGTGATGAATTAATTAGTAAAAATATTAAGTACCAAAACGTTTTCTACGTGTTTGACTCCACACGTATTCAGACAATACCTGAGAAGTATATGAATAATCTGTAGCATTCCTTCTTGGTCATAACATATTGATGTAAATAGTTAAAAATGGTTCTCCTTGGAAAATTCATATTTACGGCACTATATCTCCCTAGTGGAGAAAATGTATGGTATAGGCGTGAAATTGTTTTCTTTCTGCGTATGTGAAGAGAAGTACAAAAGGGCTTGATAGACTTGAATTGGTAGGAAAGGAGAAAAGTGAACTTGGGATGGGCACGGGAAGTATGTGATGAGAATTTGAAGAGATGAGATCGATACGGGTCGTCGTGTATGAAGAGAAATGAAAAGTTGAACGAAGCACCTTTTCAGGATTTTCCTCTCCTCTGTCTCATCTTCTGTTTAAGGAAGGAAAAAAGGATGAGGGAAAAGAAGGGCTTGCCACAGGATTCTCCCCTGATTAAATGAGTATTGTTTAAAAGAAATCCGCTTACACTTCCCTTGGGTCTTGGGATCAGAGTTTAATAGAAAGGCTCATTTAGCAAAGAGGAGAGCGGAAACACAAGTGCTCTCGCCAATCCTCGAAACTCATGCAATAATTGATCTCCTTTCATCTGTTCCTCTCCAAATTACAATGTTCATTTATTTAATAAAATATTCAATTCGGATTAAGTCTCTGAATAGAAATTCTTTTTTGATTATTTCCCCCACATCGTATGTCATGCATTATTTAATATGAAATGTCAAGCAAAATATTCGCCTTTTTCACAGCTTTTACTTGCGCCACCTTTACTGTTCCAAATGTCATATTCTATCTTACACATTGCTTGACTTGTTTCTCATTTTTCCATTTTAAAAATGAAGGAGAGTTTATTAAATTCCTTTTAAAGTAAAGTGTATTGAAAAACGGTGGTTATTCTCTCATTCGTCTTTTAGGACAGTGAAAGATGTTTTAAAGCACAGTAGAAAAAACATGTTCCATTTTATCTTTATGGGAAGACATTAGTGGATAATAAGTTTATATATCATGATATTTATAGGTTTTATACGTCACATCCTGAGGACGATTCTTTTTAAGTATTTTTCATCATCATCATCTGGAGAAAATGAACCGAGGTTCCTCTGAAGCTTGAAATAAAAACCATTCTTTCTCACTTCTCCGCCTATCATTGACTCTCCTCGTACGTAAAGAGAAAGGAGTTTATTTATTAATCAATAGATTTGTATCATGGAAGAAAGATAAGATAAATACGTAATTGGATGAGGTGATCAGAAAGGTCACATCTTCCTTTCTCTACTATTTCCTTCTGAACAAAAGCCGGTACATGACCCTTTCCTTCCCAATTTCTATAAAGGAAACCTCTTAACTTTTTCATTAGCTTCACGTCGTTTCTCTTGTTTTATCCTACGGTGGCTTTAATTAAAACGAAACGAGGCTCATCAGACAGGACGTTAATGTTAATGAGTCTCGTTTTCAAGAAAAAATAGTTTTCATGGACAAAATTCTAAAGAAATTTTCCTTCTATAATAACAAAAAATAAAGAATAAAATTCTAAACGTCCATTAAAAACTTGTATTTTCAGGTTGTATTCTGAAACACTATCAATTTAATAGTTTATATTTTAGACTATAAATTGGTCTTTAATCAGCCTTAGCGAAAAATTCATCATGATCATTGGGAAACCTCCAATATGGCTATGACATCAATATATTACATAAGCTGGTGATTTTGACGAAAAGGCGAAATTTATGCTAATTGGGTTTCTATCAAAGCCTTATCAGGTCTTTGTTTTTCTAGTTAAAGAGAATTGGTCAAAGAATTGGAAAAGAAGGTGTTCTTTGTAAATTGAAAAGATTCCCATTCGATTTCTCTCATGGATAAAACAAATTTCGCAGTGGAGATGGATCCTTTGTTCTAAGATTTTAGAAAGAGATCTCTTTCACTGGAGGGAGTCGAGATGGGAATGTCTACATAACAGAGTCCCTTTGTAATGAATGTCGAGTTGTTAGAAGCTCAAAGAATGGAAAGGAAAACGTGCGCGAGTGAATAGAAATCTTTGTGAAATTGTGACAGTTGGTTTATTACCACCAAACCAAGTCTTTCGTCTCCTACATACACTCCTTGTCACTCCTATACCATCGGCAAATGACCAAGGTTTCCATGTTGGAGGAAAGGAACGAAAATGATGGGTGAAATGAAATCAACACCAGGAAATACTTTCCCCTTGATATGCGGTTTTGCTTTCAAGTCAAGGAATAAGATTTATTCCTCCCATCCAATTTACCATTCACTCATTTTTCTCTCACAAATTAAATGAGCAGCATTTCCCTTGTTGGCTTTAAAATATTCATTTCAAAACACGTATTCCATTCGATTAAACTCCGTTTTCACATTAATTATTGTTAACATTGAAGGAATATGGGAATATTGGTAGTATTAAAGTTTAACATACAGGTATAGGTACAATACTTCTACAATACTAAGTCCGACGACGTGTTCGATCTAATTATTAAATGGTTCATTAAGAAAGCTTTATCATTGTTAATTATTAGAAGAATTATGGAGTACATAAATAAATATGTATATGATTTTTAAACGTCAATTATTTAATTAATTTAATTAATCTGAACCCTTTGAAAATAAGCTGCTTTTCATTGGGTATGTATCTCAATGTAAATTCCAAAGCTTTCGTTCCAATTAGATCACAACTCTTTAATCTTTTAGAAGGGGAAAAATAGGTTAGAATTTAAGAGTGGGAACATATTCTTGAAACATCCCCTTACAAAACTTTTTTAATTAAATACACATTAAAAGTCTGTCGAACAATTGAGACGAAAACTTGAATATTACATACCTAATTAAATTACTATGTATCGGTATTTTATATGTTACAATTAGTTAACATCAAGTAATATTGTACGCTTTCGTTCAACTCCCTATAATTATTACTATTTTTAAGGCTTAAAATTGGCTGTCATGATTGTCATGAACATGTGGAACTTATGCGACTTCTTAATTTTAGACCTCATTAAAATGAGGTTTAAATAATTTTGAATAGTTTCGAATCCTTCTTTCACAAAACTTTTAATTAAGCTCTCATTTGTAAACCATCTTGTACATACAACATATGGTACATTAATATGACGACTGAAATAAAGGCTCAAATCTTAGTTCTCATCAAAAGTTGAAACTTAATTTTGATATATGTATGCTTATTTTGATATCAAATGGTGTTCTTGTTCAACGTCAATTAGGGAACATTACATCAAAAGTTACCTCTCACTACTCTCACATTCAGTATATTTTATATTCAAAATGTAAAAAGACATTTCCACTATTTTTGCCATAAGGATTCATGTTAATAGCAACTTTTCCATTATGGTGCTGACAATAAAATTGAAAAATAAAGCGGGCGTGCATGAGTAAAATTTTTACTACTTGTGGGTAGGGTTATGATATTCATAAATTTTTATCGGTGTTTATGTTATAAACTCACATTTCACTCATTTTACATTCCTGCCATTCAAATGCAATATATCTTGATTTTTGTAAACGTCCCTATTTACCCCTCGAGCATAAAGGTTCACTGGGAATTTGGTAATAACAATAAAAATTTTTTTACCATCAACTGTGTTTTTTGAGTCGACGACAGGTCCACCGGAATTGAGGATGATCTTGTCAATCTCCCCATGCTTTTCGCGAATCGAAACAGCAAGATCTTTTCCCGATGTTATTATAAAGCCGGGTTTTCTATATTGTTCCCACTTCCATTGGCAAGGTTCTTCAAAGTCGCATGAAATCCCTGTGTTTGGTTTAATCACATTACGAGAATTCAAACTTGTAGAAGAGCCTGATGTAAGTGAGATTGTAAGTAAAACCAAAGCTATAACCCAATAACGAGTTGTTCGTAAAATTTGGCTCATATCCATTTTATAAGAGGACGATGAGGAAGCTGTTCACTCTCCCAAATTTTAAATCTTTGTTTTCACATTAGAAAGGCTCAAATTGGACTTTTCTCGCATCAAGGAATAAACTTCCTCGCGTCGTGACAATTTGCTAGAAACTCCAAAAAAGTTATGTGAAAGTCCGAGGTCATGTCGGTCTTTTAATTTTGCACACTCTTTCTTATTATTGGGTCCTGGTTTAAAGATGGGCCTGACTTTGAGAGGGAAAACGTCCTTCAAAACATATTGGTGGAACTGAGGGAAGATGAGGACTCTGATGAGGAGGTTGGGGGAAGAAGGTCTTCATTGCACTCGTGTATGGGTTTCTTATGGTTTATTTGGTAGTGGAAGAGGAGACACGAGGAGATTCGGCGAG
Source organism: Neelides folsomi (assembly GCA_034687125.1). Taxonomy (NCBI): domain Eukaryota; kingdom Metazoa; phylum Arthropoda; class Collembola; order Neelipleona; family Neelidae; genus Neelides; species Neelides folsomi. Next base: position 115,191 of record JAQGBZ010000147.1, on the reverse strand, counting down.
AGGAATATGAAATGACGTTCACTTCGGATTCAGTTCAGAAGGGAACTGTACCAGGGAGGCGTGGATCTGGGATGCGGGATCCTGACGGCCAGAGAGAGGAGGGTGGGATTCGGATTTAGAGTTCCACCACGCTCGGGAGGGTCGGATGCCAAACTCTGGCTTGCTCCATACTATCGAACCTTTGCAGTATTATATGTATGCGATTCGTATCTTCTCCTTCCACTGCTCCCACTATTACTCCACTTACGTACTACGTATTCTTCGGTTCGAACACTCGGGCACTTGGATCTTATGGAGCAACAGAGGCTGCCTCAATAGACTCCCGTAACCTTAACAGACACAGGAGTACATTTTGGGAGTTCCAGCGAGTCCATGAAATATTTTGGCATCTCCACCCTCAACCTACTCACACTGTTCGCTATGTGGCCAAGGTAGCCGCGTCATCTCCGTATTCCCAAATCACACGGAGAAATAAAACTGCGAGATTATACATCACGTATAGGGATATGCTCAAGAACTTCTGTCTTTCACTTAAGACCTTTATTATGATTTGAACAAATATAACTCTATAGGGAGATCTTGCTCTGTGAAAGAGGTGGCTACGGAATTACAAGGTGAATGCAAGGAAAATTGAGCAAAATTACTCAAAAGATATTATTCCCTGTTTGTATGAGAAATATAAATAAGTTTACAATTCTTCATTACAGCTTCAAGGCTTCAACTCTTCCAAAGAAAGATAAAGAAATGAAGAAGTCTTCATACATATATTTTATATGCATAAGTTTACTTTTAAGCTGAGGGAACAAAGCTTGGGTGTAATTGAAGTTTATTAAATGTACTTCAAGCTCTCAACTTGTAACTTCTCTTCATTGAAGATTTTTTGTTGGTGGATTAAATAGTTAATCTTCTTAACGAGTTACATTGGAATATGTTCAGCATACATTTACTTCATTTATTCTATAAAGCTCGTTGTTCCATTTAATCTATCTGTACATATTTATATGTAGGTTTTAGATCAATTAAATTTTAAAACTATACTAAATATTTAATTTATCTTTTATCCAAGCATACAACATCATTTTATAAGCAATACATGTATAGTGCTTATGATATGTAGTAAGAATTAAGAATGCTTACTTAAATATACCACCATTTTATTAATATAACTACAGGTATAGTATACATAATATTTAATATAAGCTGACTCATCATTGTCATCATGCGTGTAGAGTCAAGAGGCTTGCACAAGTACACATATTATTGATATGTCACATTGAAAAGAATTCAAGTAAATCTGCTAGTTATCATGGTCAAAGACTTAATAATTATTATATTGAGCATAAGGAAGGAAGAAATAAATTGGATTTCCCAAGAGCAGAAGACCAATGCGAAGAAACATTCTTCAAAATCGAATACGAAACAATATTTTAGTCAAGTGATTAATGACAAGGGATAGATCTAACATCTAAGTTTACATCACGCAATAAATCAAAAAGTCGACATTCTTTGAAAATATTGAGCTTTGTAGGTAAAATGCACATACCATGACCGAAGACCATTATCTAGATAGTATGCTCTCTTCACTCCAAATCTTTTTTCATCAACTAGAGAAAAAGTTAGAGGGAAAATATGGGAAAGTGGAGTAAAAGCAGTTATGGAGAGAAGTGTGCAAGCAAAGGAAATTTTCAATCATCTAACCACAAGCTGGATTCCCCTTCCATAAATGCATTGAATCCAACATAAAAATTTCACCGCTTTATTCCATGATTCCTCACAAAATGTATGTAAAAGTTTTCCATTTGAATGCAAGAAGATTTATCGTACGCAGCAGATGTATTCAAAAATTCAAATATAAAAATTCAATAAATACATGAAATATTTTAAAAGCAAAAAATCGGGGAAAATAAAAAACTTTTTTAATTTTAGTTACACGATTTGATTCTCAATTTGATATGAAATAACTTGAGGCACTTTCGGATATTGGATTGAAATATTTAGCACGATAGGATATACTAAGGATCTAACGATATAAGAAGTAATTTTATGTTTTGACAATATCTGCAATTAAGAGAAAGTGATACTGCTCTCAGTTTCGCACAAACCTCTTCAAACAACACGCGTCAAACTTCCATTTATATAATAACAATAATAGTTCCTCATTGACGTTGGAAAAATCAGACCAAAGTCATCTACTTTCGCCCATTTTTCTTCCTCTTTTTCCCCCTCTTTTCACATGGTAAGAGCTCTCGTGAGAAAATTGGAAACTGGAACAGAAGTTTCTATCTCTCTTCAAGAAAATGTATTGGGAAGAGCGGTGGTCTAAAACATCATGCCCAAGGCAAAGAAAAAGTGACATGGGCTGCTCAAAGTTTTCAATGCTGAACAAGTTGAAAAATAGTTTTTCGACTCGTAAACTCTATTTCCCTACACACCCCAACTTTTGGCCAAGAAAGGAAATATATTGCAATGGAAATAATGAAGAAGTATGTTCTTCTTCTACATATATAATATAGTAGTTATTCAGGCTCGGCAAGCAAGAAAGTTCATTTAAGAGATTTTATTTAAGAGAAGCCTTTGTTGTGGGGAAGGAAGATGAGTAATTAGAGAAATTTGATCTCTATCGCCTGCAAATCTGAGAGCATAAGTTGAAGAAGGTACTCGCAAATTGTTGAGAAGGAGAAAGGTTTCTCCCAAACAGAGTTTGGGTATAGAAGATAAGGATGAGCAAACAGAGAATCCTCCTCCTTATAAGACCCGTTGGATCCTTTCGACTCTGGCAACCATTCTCATTTCAGGATCGATACAGGAGGGATGGTTCCCTAACTCCCGGAAACAAACCTTCTTCAATGTATGGGGAATGGTCCTACACTGGGGTATTTTGCTATCTCAGCACTTTCCCAAGATTCATTTACAACTCTAAATATCCAACTTGGTCTCTTTTACGCTCTAAAATAACCATTTAAGATGAAATAGAATCCATTGTATCTCCCGAACCTCCACCCGACCTCACCTCCATTACGCTTCCCAACTTCGAACGGGAGCTAAATTGGAATAAAGTGAAGGAACAGTCTCTTCACAGTTAAAAGGTCTTGAATCAACATTTGCTCTTACTTCCTTCTTCCTTTCTCCAATATGTAGTCTCATTCTCATATATACAGTTGTATAAATCCTGTGTAAATCAGCTCCATTATGTATACAATATACAAATAACATACGAGACATGGTTATTTCAAAGTTTAACCAATAGAAGTTAACTTTAAGTAACAGCCCTTCTCTTGTCCTTCTCACTTTGCAGGACCACAAATGTTCTACTTATAATCTCCAAGCTTCATGTTGGTTTCATCATACAGCAAGGACATAAAAGAGTCTTTGTTCAAAATAGCATTTGTGGGCATTTTATTATTTTAAATAAAAAATGCCTCATTCACCTATGACCTTTTTTATTTTCTTTGATGTCTTGTCTATAAAGGTTGAAAAAATTGTGTTGGTTCATTATAAGTAAATGGAGCATCTATGCATTGTTTACCCCACAATTTCAATTCACGGCTCTGGGATTTTCCTCGCTTTTCCGTCCCAGTGCTCGGTGCCCTCCTGAAGACCCACCGAAGGGAAAAGGAATAAAAAGACATCGGAAAGGAGTTGAGGAGAAGAGAGCTTTCTTTTGTATCCTCGAAGGACGAAAGAAGAAGAAAAGCCTCCCTTCACATACCCTTAGACTTGAGAGCAACAAAATAATCTTTCTAATGGAAAATCTCTCTCTATAATGGAGAAAGTTTTAAAGTGAATAGAATAAGGGAAGTTTATAAATGATTCGAGTGTCAACCCATAATCACTTAATTCCTGACTTATAAGATTTTCATATCGCCAAATCGTCGTAAAAGTAATTTAAGATATGTCACTACGTATCTTTTATAATAGACGTCCTTCCTCATTAAACCCCTCAAGACATGGGAGCGAGCGAGTTGAGGTTAAAAATTCTTTTCAACTCCACTAAACTTATTCGATTCCTCTTCTGACAATGGTTGACAAATGAGCTAGGAAAGAGAGACTGGAAAGGCCGAACGAAGGAAACTTTAATAAAAGAGACTCCTTATTCTATAAAAGCAATAGCCCTTGGTATATACTCAAGTAAGCAATTCACATAAAAGTTTACGAGAGGACATCTTGACTACGTTTGGTAGTCACTTCCCATTCCAATGAGCCTCCTACCAATTGAAATTTCCAAATATAATAACCGTATAAACATATAAGCCAGCGAAATTAGCACGTAAAATTTTGATTTTTCCATACATATCATCAGCCATATTCATGCAATTTACTTGAATGATAGTTGACATGCTATACTTGTGTGTTTCAACTTTTTAGCTCTCCCAGCTCACACCACATCAAAGTATGGTATGTACAAAAGTATACAAAATACACAGTATGTATTACACATACATAGTATGTGTACATATTTATATTTATTCAAGCTCTTAAATATTAAGTAAGCATGCTTTCCTAAATCTTATATTCATGCTGTTAGAAGTTAATTTTATGTTTGTATGGACAAACGTAGTTTAAAGTTTTGATTTTATAACCTTAAAAGTTTAAACTTGAATAACACTTTTAATTTAAATTCAAATATTCTTAATTAATCTGACCATCATTCTTCACTCGACCAATTTTAAAAAGAAAATAGAGCGATACGCCTAATATTATTCACTTCATTGCCATTTCATTATTTCTTTTTTATTCTATTATTTGGATAATTTTGAATCTAACTATTTTTATTTACACGATGAACGTGAATATATGAATGCCTTTACATAATATTATGCACTTTATATAATAAGAAATTTAAAATTGCTTACCACAGGAGATTTCTGGACAGTTACTGCGGAACCTGCAAATTTTTATTGCTTCCTCGCATGATCCTTTAATGCATCCAAACATGTCGTAATCTGAAGATGAATGGCATCCCCCTAAAAAATTCTACTTTCAAGAAGCTTTAACAAAAATGCCTTTATGTGAATTTGTCAAAATATAAGATTCACCGTTACAAATTATAATGTCTAATGAAGATTAACGAGTGTTTAATTAAATGAAATATATTGGTACTATAATGCATCTTATTAAATATGAAAAGCTATATACACATTTTAAAGTAGGTACATATGTACCATTAATACCATTAATTTTAAGTAGGTTATAGTATGTATTTCCTTATTTAAACTTTTTAGTTAAACACACATCATACAATAACCATACCTATACAAATATTGCACATATTCATACAACTTGAACAACACTGTCAAGTTGAAATGTATAAAACCGTTTTTAAACCAAAGTGCAGCTTTCCCCATCTGATGGAAAGAATTCAAAAGAAGAGGAGAAAGGCGAAAGAGAAAACTAAAGATCTTGGCGCTTTCTCTCCTTATATTTCAACGATAATAAATAAGAATGAACGATAATATCTGTACCTACACAAATACTAATTAATTAATTATTATACACAGATACTTGCATACAACAAATTAACATGTACATAGGATATGTTATTGAATATAGTAATATAGTGTAGGTATATGATATTATATATACGATTATATGACCAAACATTAAACAATAATTTTGAAATATTTAAGAAAGAATAATGACATTGTTTACAATTGGGAATTAGTAAAATATAAAACATGGACACTGATGTAAAATTATTATATTACCTTATACCTATACTAATAGATGTTTTAAATGCTTTTAATTTTTACAGACTCACCATCGTTGATATAATTAATTTGAGTTGAGAGCGAGATAGAAGTTGGAGTATAATTGATCCAATTAAGGAATAAATCATCCTTCGTCATCGAAAAAATAAAGTCATCCCATATTTTTTTGCCGTAAGTTGGATTAAAATCGATCCAAAGTCGAAGAACTGGCATAATGTCTACTACCAACAATGTCGAATCATTCTTGCATTCATATTGGAGGAACAAAGGGAGGTCAGGAAGTGGAGAAATGTCACTATATGTCTTCAGGGGTTCGATCAAGGATGGACAGAGTCCTTTGATCAATAAATCCTTCCAGATAGGTGGAAATATCTTGCTCATTATATTCCCATCTCCGCCATCACAATTGAAGTGTACATCCTCAATGTTGATTTTGATTTTTGCTGATATGAAGGAAAAATCGGAATAGTTTTTATCTTCAACATCAAACTTTGTATGAAAATCTTTTAAGGATAAAATTAATGTTAAATCTTTATTAATTTCACTGTAAACAATGTCAGATTCAAAGGAAACGTTAAACTCACTATATAACTCATTAAGACTGTTATTACTTTGAAGGGAATTTTTGCAAGACACATTTAACAGTGATTCACACAAGAAAATTAAAAACAAAAATACAATCTTTTTACCCATTGTCTTCCAAATTCACGCTTTAAATATATCAATAAAATATTATTTCAATATACGTTTCCTATTTTTTTTGCAGAAATAGAAATAAGCATATTTCAGAAAACAAGACACTTGTTCTTATTAGGAAGCTTTATTCAAAATGAATGAGTTTTTGCTTTAGTTGAGAATATATTGGGCAGTTGTTTGGACAGGGAACGCAATAGCGTCACAAAGTTGCAGAAAAGTTGTCGAACGACCACTGACACGAGCTCGACGCCTACGAGAAATGTAATTGAGCTGAATATTGGAAATGAGAAAGAAAGAGGAGATAAGATTTAGCTTGACTCAGAAGCATGTGCTGTCTGTCGCCTCGCTTCAGCTTTTCTTCACCTCTTTCCAGGTGAAATCGTGAAATTTCATTTTTCCAAGCCACGGGACGAAACTCAATTATTATTACTCAATCTTGTTCAAAATTTCTTCTACGGCAAAAAGTTATACAAACACTACACCAGTGAGATAGGTTAATGCAATCCAATTTTATATTATTCACAAATTTAAAATTATATTTCCTTTATATCGATATAATTATAATTTCTTAATAGGAATATGGATAATTTGTATTTATTATATGTATAGAGTAGTTTATTTAAGTATGTGTACACCAAAAAGTATAATAATAAAGTATTTAAAGTACATAATATAGTTTAGGATGTTTAATTTATGTATTTTCTTTGAAGTTGCAAAAGTTATATGAAGAATATGAACCAATGATACAGAAGCACTCTAGAATAGTATCATAGAATGTAATATGATTAAATTGTTAAAAGGCTTTTTATTAGAGATGGGACGAATCCGAATTATATTCGAATTCGAATATTCGATTCGAATTCATTCGAAGCAAATTTTACTATTCGACAAATAATTCGAGTTTTAAAATTAATTTAATTAGGATAAAATGATAAAAAATTATTTAATGCATTTTAATTAGTTAAATGTTTATCTAATCAATAGCCTTATTAAATGTATGTGTTTCAATTATTAAAATTATTAATGAAATATCATTATATTAAATATCATTATATCATATGCTTATAATAAATGTAAGCACAAATTCAAATATATTATAAATAATATTTAATATTCAATTGAGAGAGAAGGTAAATTATAATTGATAAATCCCAACATCTCCCCATTCTCTGGCAAAAGTCGATTTCTCCGTTCTTCAAATATGATCCCAGTCTCTGAAAAAAATCTTTCACTAAACACCGAGCTTCCTGGAGCCGAAAGATACTTCTGTGCAATTATACAAAGATTAGGAAATTGGCAGCTTTTTTCTTTCCACCACAAATGAGAACTTTTATCTTTTCCCAACAACGGCTGAGCAATGAAAAAATTTATTTCGTCTTCAAATTGTTTCTCGCTGTGCAAAGTAGAACTATGAGTTTTTTTGCATATTTATCCCAAAATGAGATTCCTTCTTGGGATGCAATTTGCATATATGAAAATCTTTGAATGAGGTTTTCTTTTAAAATTTTTTTCAAAGTTTTAACCCCATTGTGCATTTCATCTTCTTCACTCAAGTAACATTTCAGTGTTTGATTAAAGGTATTAGTTCAGAAGCGCAAGATTTATCCGAGCTGATTATTTTAGTTATTTCTTCAAAAGGTTTTAACGACGAAATGACACTTTCCATGAGTTTCCAATCAACGTGTGTAAAAGAAGTGATACTTTCATAATCGTTTTTCAATTTCTCAATTGCCTTCCTTTGCTCCAACAATCGCTCAAGCATATAAAAAGTAGAATTCCAACGAGTTTGAACATCTTGTTTCAATTTCCTCACTTGCATTCCCAATTCAATTTGTATTTCTTTCATCTTAGAACAAGCGAGAGCAGAATGATTAAAATGAGTTACGAATTTTCTTCCCGATGTAATTAAATTAACGATAGATTTTTGAATTCCTATCGAATCATTAATCACAAGTTGAAGTTTATGTAGCATGCATGACAAAGATTTCAAATTAGCTTCATTGAGACCACACCATATTTTTTTCCTTCGTCCCTTAGAAACACATGACAGCGTTCTTTTTCAATTTTCCATTCAGCAAGCATGTTTTGAAGAATTTCGGAAATGCTATTTCCTGTATGGCTACCGGGAAAATGCTTCAATCTCAAAACTGATTGACAAAATTCAAAATTGATATTAATCCAATGAGCGGTCAAACTGATGAATGGGGCTCCGTTTGTAGCTGTCCAAATATCTGTCGTAAAGGAAATATGTTTCACGTCGTTGATTTTTTCAAACATTGAACTCTTACATTTTTTATAAATGTCAGGAACAACCTTCTCAGAAAAATATTTGCGATTGGGAATCTAAAAGATAAATATTCATAATTACATTTTATTAATCTAATTCATAATATATATATTTATATCATTATTTTATATTATATTTATATAATTTTAATAATATAAATATAATTAACTTACTGTATATTGATTTTCAAGCTTGTAAATGAATATTAGTAGAACGATTCGACGAATATTCGATTCGAATAAGAATTCTTCTTACTATTCGATATTCGACGAATACTTAAAATCTACTATTCGCCCCATCTCTACTTTTTATTTTTATGAAGAATGTCATTGAGATGAGAGAAAATGTAATGGAATTGTAATTGCTAAATGAAATATGTATATTCTTACAAATACAAATCTGAGCAAGACGAACATAATATTTAAATGCAATTTACTTATATATATATATATACTATTTATATATATATATATAAATAGTATACAAATAGTAATATGGTGGTTTATTATTAGTTATTGCTTATTACCTATAATAAATATGCATTCATATTATATTCACAAGCAATGACGTTTCGCATATTAGGTGTCAAAATCACGAGTAAAATTTTTAATTACGTTTATCTTATGTTTGAGACAGGTTATAAAGGGATTTCCCTGTATTCATTATTACTGTTGAAATGTTGAAATTCGTGTATGTAAAATATTGTCATAATACAATAAGTATGGGAAATAGATATTAGTAAAAAAAATGAACAAATCCGGATTAGAGACGTATTGAAACAAGGACGGGAGCAATATTTCAATGATCATATTAGGATCGACTCTCGAGATAAGTAATGTCAGGATATTTATTAATGTCATATTCACAAGCAAAAAGCACTTTACAATGAGAAGACAGTGATAGAGAGGAGAGTGGTATGGAAGGATGAGAAGGAATACGTCGAGTCCAAGATTCCTGCAAAAACGGTGTCTTCACAATCTTGAGCTATTAGCTATATGTTTTCAAGAGCAAGAGATTGAAGAGGTAGGAAAAGATGAAATGATCGATCCTTCATTTCAAAAAATTCCAAATTCCACCTCTAACCTTCTTTAACTCATTAAATATCATACTCAATCTAGGTACAGGGTGGGCCTAAGGTCGAGGCGTTTTTTTTAATCAATCCTAACTTTAAGATGGTTAATGATGAAAAGCTCTCCCGATCTGACTCCCCTCTATTTCTTCATCTCGGGTCATGTAATAAAACCCGTCTAATCTGGTTGAATTGAAAGAGGCTATTAGCCAAAAGCATTCACGGAAACTCCGGTTGCTATGTGCATAAGAGGATGCGAGACAACCCAATGTTGGTTGTAGAGATATATTGAAGTAAATAGGTTAGGTTAGGTTTGTACAATAGAGTTTAAGAGAGTTACCTACAAGGAAGGGGAAACTATACCACTTCACATTTGAAATGAAATTGAAAATTGAAGTAAATGATGTTAATTATTTGAGAATTCAATTAAAATGGCAAAATTAACTCGTTTTGTGAAGAAACCTTAATTAATTGGACAAAAGAGATATTAATTGAAATTCTTTGATTAATTCTTAGATTAACTGAAATGAATTTGAGATTCTTGAAAGTTGGATAAAGTTCAACTTCTGTAATATGGGGTAAATTTTAAGGATACAAGCTTTATAATCTAACTATCATATTTAATATCATTAATTGATTTCCTTTAACGATTGTCACCTCGTATAATTAATAAAACTCCAAACATATAGATATATAATAATTCAGGCAAATAAAAGATCCGTCTGGGATTGAGACATTGTTGATTGTTATCAAGCTATTTTCGCAACTGAATGGCGCTCACTGTATTCAGCATATGCTATAGCTATGGCCTATCTTATGTATAGGTTCATTGATACACACATGCCACATAGCACAGCACGGAGAAGACGGAAGACGAAGACCACGCTGAAATTAAAGGCATTTGTCGGATGCAGAATTCTCAATTGCCAATCATTTTTCCTACAAATTCGATGATTAAATAAATATTCCTCTGGGTAAAATTAATTACTATTATTACATTACTACAATTAATCCAAAATAAATATTAAATAATTTGCGTATTTAGAGGACAGACGACAAAATTATTGAATATGGGGATGGAAAACTCAAATTCCAACTCAATGTCGGCAAAACTTTTTGTTAAATGTGACGAAGGGATAAAATGGTATGATATCGACCAAAAGGTTAGTTGTGAGAATATCCTAATATTATATGTTATTTAATTCAAATTCAATTTAGAAAATTGTATATTACTATACGATATAATTTAAACCATTAAACCATTTTATATTCTATTTTGAAGATTGCTTCAAGCGAAGAGACAACAGAAGAGTTAAAGATGACAAAAAATGAAGTAAAATCATTTGAAGTAAAGGCTAATCGGCTATTTGAAACAGATTGTAAAACATATAAAAATATCCGTAAGTTATTTTCTTCTATTTTTCTTTAAAGAATTTCAATCAATTATGTCAAGCAATGGAAATTAATTTTTTTGAAAATACTAGAACTTAACAAAGTCGGTAAAAAAGGAAATAATTCATGGATGGAAAAAGTGATCAGTTCGGGAACTTTTCCGGATCGTATAGCTGCATTGACTGTGAGAATTCAAGATTCCCCAATTCACCAAATTCATCATTTACAACAACTTATAGCTATGATTAAAGTTCAAGGAAAGCAGCAATGCTTATTGGCATCAGGTTAGATAACAAATTTATAGAATTGATGATAAATAAATAATGATACATCGATTTTGGAATAAAAAACTGAACATTTTCTGCTTCCAGATACACTAAAAATATTATTTATGGAAGACCTTTTACCGCCAAATCGAAAATTGATTTCTTTTGATCAAAGAGGAGTTGAGCTTCGTCGAGCCTCGTCAAAAATACTCATTCTTTGGTATTTTGAACATCTTCTTAAACTACAATATCATGAATTTGTCGAGGCTTTGAAAAGAATGTCAACCGACACCGTGGATAAAATTAAAGAGAGGGCTATATCTGTTATTCATTATATGTTATCTTCTCATCCAGAGCAAGAAAATGTAATATCCAAATTATATCTTATTTTAAGCGCTATTAATATTTCTCAGCTCATTTTTTACGATTCTAATTATTTTCAGGCCCTTCTTGAATTATTGGCAAACAAATTGGGTGACCCATCCAAGAAAACTGCATCGAAGGGTCTATTTCATCTTAACAAGCTTCTAGGAGAACATCCTAGAATGAAGATGATTGTTGTGGAAGAGATTGAACACCTTGTTTTTAGGAATAATATTAGCAAACGAGCCCAATATTACGGAATTTGTTTTCTCAATCAGGTTTCCCTTCATGGAGAACATCCAAAGTTGGCTGCTAAACTTATCAAAGTTTATTTAGCATTCTTCAAAGCTTGTGTTAAAAAAGTAAAACAAATATTTTTTTAAAAGTAAAAAAATATTTTTAGTGCCAATGAAAGATTAAATAATTGTTTTTATTTCCCAATTAGGGTGATATTGATAGCAAATTGATGAGTGGACTTTTATTGGGAGTAAATAGAGCTTTTCCTCATGCGAAAGAATTTGGTGTCACTTTTAGCGAAAGCCTGAACACTCTTTACAAAATTATTCAAATATCTCATTTTAATGTCGGTCTTCAAGCATTACAACTTCTCTTTCGAACTATTGATACAAAATCCGACTCCGACCAGGCTGACAGGTAATTTACTTTCACATCTAAATTTATATGTTTAAATAACATTTAAGTGCATTTTATACATTTACTATCTTATTTAGATTTTACAGAGTTCTATACAGTTCACTGCTCAATTCCGATGTTACAAACAGTGCACATGGAATGGAATTTTTAAATCTAGTATTCAAAGCAATTAGGAAAGACAGTTCGTTGCCGAGAAAAATGGCTTTCACTAAACGTCTACTTCAAGTAATTACTCTGTTAATTTACAATATATAACAATATAACTATTTTCTACTGAAAATGATTTTCCAGTAATACGGTAGATATTTAATACTTTCTTTGTGCATATGACCTAATTTTCCCACATACAAAACTCATTTGTACAGACGTAATAATTAATTCACTCATTTATTACAGATCTGCCATAACGTTCAGCCCAATTTAGCGTGCGGTATTTTATACCTTATTTCTGAAATTGCCAAAGTGGATAAAGGGATACTCAAACTTGGAGACGAACCAGAAATCGAAGAAGCGAAAGAAGTTAAAAAAGAAGATGTTCCACAAGTAGCTGCTGAACCCAAACCACCCCAAAAGATTTCTGAACTTGAGAAATTTTTAAAATCTTCAAACGTACAAATTATAGAAGTTGTGGATGAAGACAAGAAAAAAAAGGCGCTGAAGAAAAAATTGATGGCAATGGCAATGGATCCTTCGACCCCTGCTCCTGAGGAAGTTGTCATTGTTAAGGAAGAAAAGGTTTTGGTTTCACGCTGCACAGATTATGACCCTATTGTTGCTCGTAATCCGAGATTTTGTGGAGCTGAATTGACCTTAACCTACGAATTATCTCTTCTAGCAGATCATTTTCATCCAAGTGTAGCTTTATTTGCTGAGACCCTTCTTAATGCTCAAAGTGTAAAATACGACGGAAATCCATTGAAAGATTTCACTCTGACTCGTTTTCTTGATCGCTTTGTTTACAGAAATCCAAAAGTTTCCAAAAAGGTAAATTGTTTTATTTACATAATTTAAATAAATACAATTTTAACATTCATATTGTACCTATTATAGATCATGTTTATTTAAATTTTTTGTTTTTTATATACATATTTTATTTATATAATGTAGGAATTTAAAGAATATAAACCATCTGGACTCAGAAATGTTCCGGTCAACTCAAGTGGATACTTAAATGTAAAAGAAAGTCTCATTCCAGTTGAAGAAAGATTCTTCTACAAGTAATATTTTTTAAGTTTAAAATCCTAAAATCCTTTAAATGTGCTTACATTTACAACATCTTTTATATTAGATTTTTCAAAGCAAAAGACGAAAGTGTCAAAGTTAAAAAAGATATTGAAGAAGTCGACGATGATGAATTTGATGACATCATGAATAATTATTTCAAATCTTCAAATCCTGAAGTTTTGGTCGACAGTGATGACGATGAAATGGACTTTGCTTCAAATATCACAGCTAAAGATTCGTCGGCAAAGGGAAAAAGGAAGAAAGGAGACGAATCGTCTGATGAATCAGATGATGACGAAGATTTGGATGAAGACGACGAAGGTGACGAGCTTATACAAATGGGGGCTGAGGATGAAGACGATTTAGAAGATATGGATTTCGATGATGATGATGATTTGCAAGAAGATGACGACGACGACGGCTCCTTGGAAAGTTCAATTAAGGTTTATATTCCCTAAATACATAATATGTATCTGTATTTATTATAAATTCGTGGCATAAATTTATTTCTAAATTGTTTTGAATGGTTTTAGAAAAAGATCAAAGGAATGAAAAAGATGAAGGGTGGCGATATGTTTGCCCCTGCAGAAGAATTTTCACAATTGCTTGAAGAAAACTCAGAAATGAGTCTTATTGGACCAAACACCTTTATCAACAGAGACAATTCAAGTAAATTGGAATTATTTGCCTGTATTTACATTATTCATTACCTATAAACTTCAGTTTTTTATTTGTGTCATTTTATTTATTTAGATGTTAAACAATTGAAGTGGGAAGAGAAGCAAGACCGGAGCATGCGAAAAAGAGAAAATAAGCCAAGAAATTTTAAGAAATCGAAGGCCAGAAAATTTTAATTTTGTTTTTGATATTAACTATTAAATATTTCTTGATAATTGTTCATGAACGTTAATACAACTCTTTATTAACGAGTATAAATGTATTTTAAGAGATTTAAGTATTTAGTTGAATAAATTCTAAAAATTTCTTATATTGTTTGAGATCCATGAAAATAAACTCAATAAAGAATTGTTATTAGTAGCTGAAGCCGACATGTTAGAGATTATTTTTCCATGTTCATTGTTGTAAAGCTATCTGTATAATAGGCATTTTATTAACGTTCTATTTAACTATCTATAACCATTATATATATTTTAAATGGATCAAGAAGAATCCTCTTTTTCACTTGCAGATTTGTCATTGACATTGGGATTATTATGCATCCTTATCCCTTTAAGTGCTATCCTTTCGTTATTAACGGTAGTAAATCTTAAATTCGCTTCCTTTTAATTTCTATCATTATCCAAGAAAAATTGGAAATATTTACGTTTGCTCTCATTATCGACATTTATTTTAGGCTTTCATATCGAGCAATGTTTATTGGATGTTTAACGATGAAGAAAACGAGGATGAAATATCTTGTTTGTTTTGCGACAACAAAGAATCCAGTCTTGAGAAGTCAAAGGATGTGGTGCAAACATAGCATGCCATTACAATAAAATATAAAACCCTATATAGTCTATAGTCTACTTACAAAATATTCTTAAAAATAAAAATTATATTACACAATAACCTATTTGTCTTTAGTACCTTAATTTTTACATTGTTGCATTAAATTATGTACCATTACCAATAACCATCATAAGGCCGAACACGGTTGAATGTCTCGAGTGAAACGTGTCTTTAGTTGGTCGCTTTCTATAAACAGGCCCCTTTTATATCATATTCCGCGTTTAGTTCTCCAATAATCAGATATTGTCCATTGTTCATTTAATTAATTAAATAACTTATTCGTCAATTTAGCAGTTTTATTGAAGAATCTAAATAGTATAAAAAATATAAAAATCATCTTTATTCA
The DNA here is from genome assembly GCA_034687125.1 of Neelides folsomi. Taxonomy (NCBI): domain Eukaryota; kingdom Metazoa; phylum Arthropoda; class Collembola; order Neelipleona; family Neelidae; genus Neelides; species Neelides folsomi. The sequence goes on along the minus strand of JAQGBZ010000147.1, from coordinate 99,677 downwards.
ATATAAAAAGTTTTTTATAATGGAAGGCAATTACTTGGATTTCGGATCCGATTCGGATTCTGATGATGAACGTGTTGAAATGGACAGGTAATATATTATAAACTCCCTATTATGTACTTTTTAAATAATAGTTTATTTTATATAATTTTAATTCCTTTTATATTTTATTCATATGTAAAAAATATATTTTAGCGACACAGAAGAAAAATTAGAAAATGAAGAACTTCTAAAGATGATGAATATGTCAGCCAACAAAAAGAGCCTCGACATTGTTGATTTTGAAGTAGAAATGGAAGCTGAATTGGATAAAAGGGCCCTTGAAATTGAATCCATGGGAGGTGTCCAGCATCAAAAGCCATTAAGCCGTTCTTCCTCTACTTCATCTCTAAATAAATTGAAAACGTCATCTCAATCTCAGAGTCCAAAACCTGACTCCGATAAAAGCTCTACAGAAGGACAAAAGAAGACCGTAAGATTTTCCGAAGAACCATCACAGTCAACATCGAATAAAAAAGAACCTGAGCCTTCTTCAAGCCAAACTGCATCTGGCGAAACGGATAAAAAATTTTACGATGATATTTACTTCGACTCTGATGATAGTGACGGGGAATCAAAAGAAAAATGTGATGCAAAGAGTAAAAAGCGAGCATTCAAATCTGATGAAGAACTCTTTTATGATCCTCAAGCAGATGACAAAGACGAAGCCTGGGTGAACAAACAACGAAGACGATACATGAAGAAATCCCCATTGGACAGTTCTGGGAATTCAAAGCCGGGAGTGTCAAAGAGTCTTCCTAATTCAGATGCAGTCCTTAATTGTCCAGCTTGTTTCACAACTCTTTGTCTCGACTGTCAAAGACATGAGACATACTCGGGGCAGTATAGAGCCATGTTTGTACTCAATTGTTCAGTCAACAAGAGCGAAACTCTCAAGGTTCCTCTTAAGGGAGACAAAGGGAAAAAGAGGAAAAAGGGAGATGATACTTTACTTGCTCTTCCTCATTTACCTTCAAATGACTTATTCAATCCTGTCAAATGCAAAATTTGCAACACACAAGTTGCTGTATTTGATTCTGATGAAGTATATCATTTTTTCAATGTTTTAACCTCTTATTCGTAGGAGGCTTTTTAATTATGTATATGTCATAAAATGTTCAATTCAAACAACATCCATTTTTATATCTTTTTTTAACGATATAACCACCATAAGTTCATTTAATTAAATTATGGTTATATCTTAGATCTAATTATTTTGATAAAATATTGTAAATATAATTGATAGTAAATAAAATTAAATAAACAATTTGTGATAAAAAACATCATGTATGATAATAAACAATTTTTAGCATCAAATTATAATTTTATTCGCCAAAAATTGGCCAAAATTACAATTTTTTCTGCCACATTAGATTATAATGTCTAATTAAGTAATATCTTGTATTATATTTTACAATTTTCTCTACTCTAAAAATAATAGCAATAAAGGAAATACCTAACTACTGTCTATATTTCTAGTACTAATCTTACTAATAATATACTATACAAGAAAATCTATTTTCTATTCCCATTATCTTTTTACCAAAAGTTTTATTTTTAGGAAAGTTACAAAATATCAAACAATCTGTGCTCGTCGTTTAATTTAAGTCGTCAAAATTTTATTTCCATTTGTTAGACGGGAATTTAAATTTAAACTCATAATATTTCAAATGCCACTATAAGTCTATTTTTTAAAGAAAGAACTTGAGTTTTGGAAGACTGGAAAACTGGAAAAATGCCATTAAACACTGTCAAAAAGAGGACGCCAAGTACTGGGAGCTTGATAATTTGCTTGATGAAATTGAACCTGTCATTATAAATTTCTCAACTGATCCAGACAGCAGCGAAGACTCTGAATCAGAATAAATATTACCTACATACTTTTAATAATAATAATTATTGCTTTCTTTTAGTTTAATGCTTTATTAATATTCCAATTTACAGTGCGAATATTGTTTTTTTACTAAATGTTAAATTAATGTGCATACCATTATATTTGTATTTAAAGAGCTTTATAATAAATAATTGATTTGTTAAACTATAATCAAAAGTAACATAATCATCAATCAAATCTTTTGGTAACGGCAGCAATTTTTCTGGGAAATTCAAAACTCAAGTTCTTTCTTTAAAAATAGATTTATAAGAATTAGTTTAATAAAGTTTTTGTTTTAAACAATAACATTTCATGATAGAATATTTCTTTCTATTGCATAATCATTTTGAGTGCAATTAAATAATTTAAATAAACGATTCACAAGGTTAATGCATAAAGTAAAGTTTAAACAGTTTATCAACCAATAAAAGATCCAAATCCAAATGTTCGCTTTATAGCACTCCAGTAATACCTATTTAAAAATAGAAAAATAGTTGTTAATTGATGTTAATAATGGCTCTAAGTAATAATACGTATTGATTGTTAATACAAAAATTTGTTTAGGGTTGAAAGTTATTAAATACCTTTCCCATCCATCTGTTGTGGTCTCGAGTTCTCTGAAATATTTTAATGTATTTATCAGTGAGGTGTACTCTAACAAGTGTAAGATTTAAAATAAGCATTTGAAAATGATGTTTAAAATATAACAAATTAAAATCTTTAAAAACATTATTTTAAGTGGATTACTTTTTTGGAATTCCTTTTTGAGTAACTGAAACGTCACTCGAATCTTCATTTTGTGTAATTTCAAAAGTAACAGTAGAAAAATGACCCTCGTTCCAGTGTTTAAATCTCCATTCTTGAACTATTTTCTTATCTTGCTCCTTTTAATTTTTTTATTATATAATAATATCATTATTATATGCATTTAAATTCTTGTGTAATTTATTATTCATTATTATTTTATATACTAGCTTATATAAATATTAGAAAAATACCAATTCGATGATTTTTCCATGAACATTTCCGCCAAACATGTGAAATTTGCCTCCGACAGTAGGATCAATTTGTCCAGAACCATTAGTAAAGGCTGCAAAAAGCTAATTGAAAAAATATTTTTAATTAAGTTAAGTTAACTTTTAATATTATAAAAGTTTTGTATTTCAAGAAAGAACCTCAGGAATTGTTAAAGCATTGTATAATTCATGAGCAGTGCATTTCATCGTTGCAGATGTTTTTAAATCACAAAATTCCATCGTGGCTTGGCCAACTTCTTTGGAAGCTGAACCTTTAGCTTCAACACTATCTTTACTTGCTGTATTCTGGAATTGTAAATAAAATAAACATAAGGTACTATTTTGCAATTTGCTATTATACATACTACAATACTATCCTAGATATACATAAATGAATACATACTGAATTTATGCTATGTATTAAAATAGTAATTTTGAAGACATTTTACCTTGTCACCAGAGAGTGAGAGCTTTGACATTCCAGAATCACATTTAGGAGTTGTGTCCTTTTTAGGCAAAATCATTCCTTGTGTGAACTCTTCAAAATCAAATAAAAAGTAATGATTCAAATAATATTGTTAAATATGATTATTTCAAATTGTAATATTGGATCCTTTAACATAAGGCAAAGAAAGAACCATTACCTTCTCTTAAACATGTAATGTATTTTTGCAGTTGGTCTTGAATGATTTTTGTTCCTTCAGCTATAAGGGCAATTTTCATCAATTGTCCTTCATCGGATGGAGTTTTTAATTGAAATTGGATCTATGTAATTAATGTCCAAAATATAATATTTATTTATCATTACATCGAGATTCGAGAAACACACTTTCAACACGTTTCAAATAATTAATATGGTGTATTTATCGTATAAGAGACTTACGTCGAGATCAGATACGGTGTTTTCATCGCTCAAATTTGGAATAGTAATAGTTCCTAAAATTTCTTTGTCACTTCCATGAAGTCTGCCTTTCCATTTCATTTCCAAATCCCACTCATAGAGAAGAATTATCTTCGCCTTTCGATTATTGGCAGTAGCCTCTCCTTCGCATTTTTCGATTTTAGTGATTTTACAAGGGCCTACAAAATAATTTTCTTTTTTATTCAAAAGTTTATGTTCTGACATAAGAATACAGAATATTTTATTAAATTATAATGTGTAGTTTATATGTTATAAAATTGATTTACCTGCACAATTCCCCAAATCCAAATTAACAAGTAGTGTCTTGAGCTTTTCTTTGGACCAGCTTTCTGCACTCTTTTCGGTCCTTTAAACAAAATGATTTCATTAAAGATTAATCCATTCCATTCTAGTCTACGCTCCTATTCACAATATAATATTAATGAATCAAGATATTTTTACCAGTGCCAATTATTGACATTAACTGCATCGGGTCTTTCTTCAACAATCCACCTTGGATCTCCTTCTCCCCACTTTGCCATAATTTAATCTAAAACAAAAAAAGCCAGTGAGTTCTTAATACTGTTAGTCAACGAGCACACCGTGCAGAATATTAACCGGCAATAGGCATTTATAGGACACTAAAAGTAAGTTAGAGATCGACAGATCGGGGTTCTATATTTATAAAAGATTTTTATATAAGATTTTCTACGGATCTATGTTTACACAAATACCTTATACTATTATTCGAAAGAGTAGAATTAATAAATTAATGTTAATTAGTAAAAAATAAAATGCTCGCCTGATTGAGAAAATGAAATTTTGAGAGCCGAGATTTTGAAGGCTTATATTTATTTTTAATTTTTGTTCGGTCGCTTTTTGAAAGTCGACTATGTCCGAGATTCCGATGATGAGATTAAAATTTTAACTAAATGGTTTAATTAGGGGTAAATTAAGGTAAATGGAGATGAGGAGAGATGAAAAAGAGAAACTCGACAAGAAGGAGAGCATGTGAAAATTCTAGAAATGAAAAGATGAAGCTCATGCGCCGTTCTGATCCGCCTTCGGCATCTCGATTTTTGAAGGGAGCCTTCTCCCGTGACCCTCGGCACTCCATGGTGGACGGACGGGGCAATTGGGACTTCGTTGCTCCAAAGCGCAGTCATCGAGGTCATCGACAAGGAGCAATGGTCCCCTGAACACAGCGGTCACTTCCTTCTATCACCGACTGTACCGAGAGGTCGAGATCGCAGGCGGTTGCATTGGTCGTAAAGCCACAGCGACGGCGGACTTCCTCCCTCTCCCTCCCTCCAATTCCAAGGACGCTGTCCAAGACAAGAGAGTCTTTAGCGGCAGTCGTGAGTTTTGCTCTCGCTTTTCAACCCCGTTGAGTCGAGAGATTTATCGTTCTTAAGACCCTTGTTGCCGGAACTTACCACCCTCATCCTCGTCTCTTGTTCATTTCCGGGAACAAGGCGCTTACCATCAACAGGGCCGGACATCATATAAGTCTCAACATGAAAAGAAATTCTTATCAAATGTTGTAAGTTAAAAGTAGAGAGGAATTAAGCAAGTGGTCAGAGGCCAATATAAATAATTGGTCGATGATTTTTTAATAAATTAAAATTATTTTAAACACTGCTCATTGAAAATTTTAGTTATAGAGCAGGGAAAAGATTTGAATACAGATATTGTAGATAAATATCCATTTTCTTTGTTCATTTTAATATTGAGTTATTTAACAATATTTTTATTTTCATTAGAACTGGGAAGACGAAAAGCAATGGACATCAATTGTGGGGAGACAGAGAGAGAAGAGAAGAAGAGAACGGAAATGCTCCCAAAAGCGATGTTCACTACATGGAGATTTTCCAAGATAGAGAAGGAGGTATGGGTGAGGGTCTTTACTTGAATATTTCGACATTGTTAAATTGCATATATTTGAATAGTTAAAAACCATTTACAATGGCTCAAGCTCAAAGCATTAAGCATTTAGATCGCCGATCCCAAATATATTTTATGATGAACAAAGCTGAATATAAAATAAAATTATTATACTAAACGAATAATAAGAGGAATTTTAAAATACCATACAATACCATCGCCCACTGATGAAAAGTATGGAGTGGATGGAATATCCGTAGTTTTAAGGGACTTTTTAATTAAATTTGAATTTAAGCAACTAGTCAGGGCTATCCTGCTATCTTGTTTCATTTTTCTTTATGTGCAATTACTCAAATCCCTATTTTAGTTCAATTTCTTGAACATTCAAATTCAATTTGACATTTCGATGAAATGAGTAGTAGGTATACCATATTTATAAATAATACTTCAATTAAACAGCGCATCCCATAATATTAGAATATAGGGTTCTCTGTCAATCAAATATTTCTTGATTTTTAATTATCTTTTATGACAATCTAATTTTCACGTCTACTCTACATCAACAATGAGCGTAAAAGAAACGGAAGTCTTGATCCTCAACAATTGCGAGGAATTCTTCCAGTGATTCTGAATCCTTTCTTACTAAATAGTCAGTCTCACAATGCAGTGACTCTACCAATCTACTTTAGGAAAAAATTAGTTATCAACGTTTAATACTAATGCCGAATTTATTTCTTGCGAGTGATATAATGAATCACCCAAATCACTCATTCAACGAGTCAGTTATAGTATTTTGTCATAAAATGCATATCCACAAATTGACGGCAATAGAATTCGAATTACGTTTTTTGGTTCTCATCATACGATCTAATCGACATTAAAGATTGTCCAGCATTGCCTGTCTGTCTATATAGTCCTATTCTGTGTATCATCACGATCATCAGCTCAAAATGAAACGAACGAAGCGAATGCAGCATAATAGCGATTATTTATTGAATTTTGAGGGTGAGTTATGTTGTAACCAGTAAAAGGGGTGCATTTCATAAGATTTTCAGCTTCGGTAGTTTTAATTAGCATTAGAAATTTTTTAATTGGAGTTCTTTAAATTTCAGCCGGTGGCATGCGGGTTGGGAGGGACTACCAAGCTAAAATTCCCATGATAATTCCAAGAGAAGGTAAACATGCAGTAGAATAATTATTAAAGATTAATATTGTAGTGCCTTACTTAAATGTAATATTACTTACATATAAATATTTTCAAGTTCATTTACTTTATTTCAACATAATACATATAAGGTATGATGGTAATTATCAATACGCTTATATTTTTTAAAAATGATTTTCAAGTACAGAATCAACGATTAATCGTACACTAATGTAAGATCACCATTATCATTAGTGGATCTACCCATTCTAATTTAAAGTATTTAATTCAGACTTGACTCCTCTTTCAGTCTAGGTATATGTTAAAAGTAACATATATCCCCACACTTTGTTTAAAACCTAGAAATCGCGTTAATATTTATTTATTTTAAAATTTTAATTCAAGTTAAAAACGTTCTGTTCTGTCCGTCAGCTTCACATTCAGTATCATCCTTCGGCTTCAGTCAACTTCACGTTTAATTGGGCACATTACCCGTTTTCTTTGATATTAAGACTTTAAGATCGTCATTCTCATTTATATAATTATTTTTTAATGAAATACAATTAATGCTTTATTGTAATTGATATACCCTGGCAAATACTTCCTTTTAATTAAAAAAGGGAACTAACTTTATTAAGTTTATGGGATAGTTTTAATATTCTGTAAATATGTCTAATAAATAATTGAATCCGATTATAGTTTGGTATATTTTATGAGTTTTTTATTCAAATTAAATTATTTATTCCTAGAACAAAATCCAATGGCGGAAAACGACAAGGCACTGCTGGTTTGGTGCCCAAGCGAGCGCATCACAGACGATGAATGTATGCATAATTAGCATCATTATTTAATTTTTAATAATACATTCAAAAACTTTATTGATGGATAAGTATTCATAAACTTGAATTAGTCCTAATTTAAATTAAGTCTTATGTGGCCCTTATTTCTTTGCAGTGGACCAATATCTTAACGTTGCGAGAGATAAGTTTCAATATTCGGGAGAACAGGCTCTCGGACTTTTGTTTTGGCACCGTTATGATGTTAAGAAATCATTACATGATCTTGGAAATTTCACTCCTCATCCAGAAGAATGGACTGTAGAAGATAAGGTTCTTTTCGAGCAGGCGATCCAATATCATGGAAAAGCATTTGATAGAATCCGCCAAATGGTAAATTCTTAAACGTTTAAAAATAAATAACTTGGATTTTCATATAGTTTTTTTGAACATATTGCTTCTTTTAAATCATGAACAGAGGAATAAATTATTTTGATTCGTTGCATTTTAGTTACCCGAAAAATCGATGTCTAGTTTGATTCGCTACTATTACAAATGGAAGAAACTAAAGAGCAAAAGCAGCGTGATGGATCGACAGGCAAAGAAGTTTAGTCAGGAAGACACTGAAGATTCTCAGTCTTCTCTTCCGCCAGGTCTCCTGAACCCTCAAAATACAACTGGCTACACCCACATTTCCCAGTTGAACTCGGGTCTTCGCCCTTCTCATTCGGATTCCGACAGCGATGACGTTGTAATAATGGAAGAAGACTCTTGCTAACTATTACTTTTTATATAATAAATATATTTTACTGGATAAAAATCAAATTATAAAATATCTTACCAATTAGGGTTAGCTAGCATTTGCTCAATCGATTTTTTTCCGTGAATGTATATTTATGAGAGGGTATATTATATAAATACATAATAAGATTATATATCTGTATAACATTATGTATAAAAAGAATATTAGGTAGCATGTAAACAATTTCTATCAAATTCTTATGATTAAGTTCAAATTTTCAGCATTTGTATTAAATAATATGTCGATACCTATCTTATTACGTTTGTTTTAACATTAATTAACTTACGCTGTCCAAGGATAACTTCAACGAGAGAAATCTATTATATATCTTATAATGGCAAAAGACTCTTTTCTGGTCGTGCCTTGATTTACTTTTAAAAAATTAATTTTGGATTCTAGAAGCCCAACGGGGATTCTGGGAAAAAATGTGGGAATTGTGGAGTTCCTTCCACCGAGTTACACACGAAGGATAGCTTGTGCAATACTTGCTACCTATTTTGGAAGTATGTAAAATTTTATCTAATAAAGCTCTGCAATTTATTTATTATTTCTTTAAGATACCGTTACTTTTTTACGGCGATTGGTTGCACGTTTTATAGTTCTTCATTTTTACACTCCTAATTATCCTATCTGCTTTCCGGAATGCCCTTGTAGAGTAGAGGTTTTAGGCGAGTTGTTGATTTTCCTCTCGTTGTTAGGAAGTCTGGAGAAGTCCGACCCCTTACAGGGCCTCTCAAGAGGGGAGAGCGGCCGCTCTTCGGAATCGGAATTGTACGTCAACGACGGGGCCCTCCAAGAGGAATTCACATTAACCATGAAGATCTTGAGATGCTCGCTGCAGCCCCACCACAGGCCGACAACGTCACTCTTTACGCTCTTGAGAAGGAGATCCAAGATATGAAGTGTCGGGTAGGGATTTCTGCATCCAATCCATGGCATTTTCTGATTGTTTCATTTGATCCAGGTTCAAATCAATAAACAAGGCATAGAAATCCTTAAACGGGGCATTCCTGAAGACGAAGGCATTAAAATTAAACCTAAAGAGACTGCTATCACTGCTCCAAACAGAACAAACTCTAGGTGGACTCATGAGGAACTCATGCTTGCATCTCAGGGTAATTTTTAAATTTTAATAATCGGGATTATACCTTACATAATACAATTTGCAATATTAATTGTAAGTTTGTACAATAATATTTTATAGATTATAAGTTAATTACAATGGTTTAATATTTTTGTTATAGGTGTTCGAAGATATGGCAAAAACTTTAAGCTAATATCTGAAGTTATCGGAACGAAAACCGAAGCACATTTAAAGACTTTCTATACCACAAATAGGAAAAAGTACGAGCTGGACAAACTGGTTGAAGAATTCAATCATGAAAATTCATAAAATTAATTCATCACACTCGGACCGACATTTACACATCACACACTGCGTAGGTATTGTTACTTATAATGTACTAATTCAATTAACGCCATTTTATACAAAATGTATAATATATCTATATTTTAAATCTGGCGATTATAATTATCGGACTTAACATCAAATAAGACATAAGACCTATAGGATAACTAGAATAATTATTATACATAATTAGGATAAAACTCTAATACCTACATATATTTGTTTATGTGCCTAAATAAGTAATGTCGTTATTGTTAATAGCGAAAATATTTTTTAGACTAGGGTAAATGCTACCAAGAGCTCCACGGGGGCGTTTGCCCCTAACTCAATATAATACGCAAATCCCATTGTTTTTTATATTTTACTTTTTACCAAGTGCCTCTATTATTATTAGTCATTACTCTCATTACTGATGTTATACAATACAACCTTTGTAACATAATACCTAACACCTAAGGTAAAATGATTATCTTTTTCCTTATTGTTAGTCTAGTGGCCTAGCCCTTTCGAGGAAAATTGAACCACACAGCACACGAAGAGCCCTTGACGGTTGACGCCTGCCATTGTATTGAAATCAGGGCAGGGAAAAGACTATGAACATAATATAGTATAAATTGCTAGTAATTTTGGCTAGCTGTTTAAACGATGAAATGGGTTTGATATGAAACAATAGTGATTTGCGTTAGAGGCATTCGAACTTTTGTGGTTTCCTATTTAAATTCACATAAAATATTATCTAGAGCCTGCATTTATAGCACATTATATGCATGTTATAAAAATATGTTATTATTACATATTATATCTTATGAATTAATAATATACGAGCTATATTATAATTAACTATAATTAGGTATACTCTATTCGTATAAATATTTTTATTATGATTATGTTAAAAAGTAATACCTGTATTATAATAATCAATATTTATGAAAATTAGAAAATATTTTTACGTTCAAACTAATTTCAATTCGTATAAGTAATAAATATTTCAAAATAAATTATCAAAATGATTTATTGTACATATAGATTTTAACATTTTTATCTTAATATAGTACTATCTATCTTAAGATACTTTGTTATGTAATTAAATTATTTTACTTTAAAATGGCTTACTTACATTCGGAATCACAATTAAGTGATAACATGTTACTTAAACTATAATTATTTAAAATATTCATTGATTGTCCTGACATGCATAATGAGCAAGTGATCCGTCTGGAAGGCGAGCAAAGGCACTGAAAATAAAAATAATTATTAAAAATTAATCTAAATAAAATTATTAATCAGAATGTTTCACAATACTTTTAACAGATAATGTAGTATAATTTTAATAAATATGAAACATTTGCATATAAGACAGAATCATTGTTTATATTTTTAACTAACTTTGTTTCTTGAAAACGTTTTTTACAAACTAAACAAATAGTCGCATCAGTTATTGTAAAAGATTCGGACTCGCACGAAATTTTTTCATTTGCAGCCTGAAAAGGTTTAAAGTAAAAATTGTTATCAAGTATATAAAAAGTCTATATTTATAACTTTTTTATATTTGCAAATAAGGTTTATTTAAGTCAAATTATTTTTTACAAAATTATTGAATAGGTAGGTATGTGTAGTAATTTGTAGTAAGAATATTTCTCGATAAGTTATTTACCCTCAAAAACTCTGATTGAACAAGTCCTTTTCGAATAAGTAACTTTCTCTTTTCTGAAAGATGATTTTGAACGCTAGTTTTCAAAAAATTTTGTACATCTTGAATCTCAATATCATCGTGAAGACAATTCAAGGCCTATTAAATAAACTTGATTAATATTATTTTATCATTTAATATTATGAAAAATAAGTAATCTTACCCTTATAGGTTCAATAAATGGAGCATAATTATGAAGGATTTTTATTGCTGTATTAAGATCAGGTTTTTCCTTTTCGTTGAAGTGCTCAAATACAACACCCGGTATTAAACTTGTTGGAGGATTCAAAAGTAATTTTATAAAAATTGAATATACCTGAAAAATGGAGAAATAGTGAAGGATTATTTTTAAAATTGCTAATAAAACCAACCATCAATAAGATTTAATACATTCTTAGATGTGCCAAATATTATAAACAAACATAAAATCAATAATTATGCTTTACATCTTTTTTAGTTGAATCAGTCTTGTCGTAAACCTTTTGGCAGTATTCTATTCCTTTGTATATGTCTTTTAAAATCCACGTGTAAATAGAAAGAGCTTGTTCATGCCGACCGATTTTCTCAAGAATCAATGCTCTTTCTTCATACATATCTAAATTGAAAGATTCAAAAATTTAAATCAATAAACGAATAATCCAAATCTTTAAATCCACAACAAAGTTTACTTATATTGTTACCATCATATGGGAAGTGGACCAAAACGACTTCGGGAGTAAAGCACTTTGAAGAACGGAGAAAATCTTGAAGTTCATTCCTAAATTCACCACTTAAGTTACCATCTTCAACTTGAATCCTCTCACGGTAATGTCGAATGAGTGCGTTGTGAAAAAGAGCATTCGTCTCTCCCCAGGAATGAATAATATGCTTGAGATACGGAATGACCAAATTGAAAAAGTTCTTAGAAAGGAAATCATAAATTCTTGCTCTAGGAAGAGATTCCACTTCCAACATATCTTCAATGAATATTTTCAAACCATCATCTGGATGAGTTGCAAGAGTCGTCTTGGAAAATTCTAAGATAAGGTCCATTTCATCTTTTCCCATATGTTGAAGGTAGTTAATACTTTCTTTCATATTGTTCTGTTGTTGAAGAAATTCTAGAGCTTTTCTATGAAGATTTTTTGTTTGGTACAATATTAGCAATTCTTTGTGTTTTTTGGCCTTCAGCAAAGCTCGCTCAGATTCCTCAAGATGACAACAGTTTTCTTTCAAACGTAAGAGAGAAGAGACTAGTGGTTCATTCGTCTACATAAAACATTCAATATTGATATTATTGTCCTATTTTTATATTTTAGGAAATTTCTTATAAAAATGCTTAATTACTTGTAAATAACACTTGAGTAATGTTGTGTCAATTATTTGCAAATGTTGAATTTTCGAAATGATGACTGTTGAACCTTCAGCTATTGCAGCTGTATTGGTATTACTTTGATTCCTTCGAAGTCCGTGTCTAACCTGATATTTAAAATAATGTTAAATCAAAAATGCACAAATAACATCATGTATGTCAAACTGACAAAAATATCAAAAAATCTCACATTAGTTAAATAAGAAATGAGGGAGATAATTCCCTTTTCAAGATCATGGCCATTCAACACTGGAACTTCTCCTGGATATTGCAATTGTTTACTAACTTCCGCTGGTAGCAAATTAGGAAACAATCCAATAACATGTGATGTATCTAATTGATTAATAAGAAAAAAGTTCAATTTTAATTTTTTACCATCCATGTTTAAGCTAGTAAATATTTGAATCATAACTTCATTAATTATATAAAAATGAATTTGTAAGTTACCTGATCCTAATTGAGAGAAAATATCAAGGGCTTCTGTGAATTTTTTCTTACAGAACAAATCAAATGCATATTGAGTTTGGATTTTGTGTATTTTCACTTTTCGTTCTTCACCAACGTCATCCCAATGATTCTAAAATATGTAACATATATGTAGTAATTTCATATTTCAATAAATAAAAAAACTTATTGTAAAATATGTATACCGATTATAGAAATACAAACCGATTCAAATAAACTTTGTAAACTTACCGTGAAGCTCAGAGCAATCTCAAATTGTTTTTGATTCAGAAACGACTCAATTTGGGTCTCAATTGGAGTTGATTTAAGGCACCAGATATTATTTGTTGAAGCAACAAAGACAAAACCACGTTTAGGCGAAAAAATATATTTGGCATTTAAAAGTTGAACTGAATCAATATGAAGATTTGATGTTATAGTTCGGATTTCAACTCCCTTTCCGTTGTAAAGAGCGATTAAATAAGGCTCATCATATGCTAAAAGACATGAACATAATTTAATTTTACTCTTTAAGCTATACAATGTATTATTAAATTATAAAATTACTACCTAACGCGTAAGGAGATTCTAACCAAGTTACAACATCTTTTGGTGTTGGACGCTCAGAATCAATCAAAACGGTTTTTTTGTCTTGAACAAGCGCAAAACTTTCAGCGGATATTTTTATCACAGGTTCAGGTTTCGTTGTAGGAAAAAGCTCTGTTATAGCTCCATTCTTATTTATCTTTAATTTATTAAATATTAAGTTAATTAATCCAATAAATCTAGTTGAGTTAAGCATAAACAAAAATGTTAGCCAAAACCAATTTATAAGTAATATTACAGCAAGTAAACAGAATTCGTTCTTGAATCCAATGCAAAGTGTTTCCTTGCTCCAAGCAATTGAGCGTGGGACCTCAGGAACACAAAAATCTTCTTCTCCCTCACGCAAATCCAAAAATTCTCTTTTCTTCCAATAAAACAATTGAAGTTTTCTTCCAACAACTACACACATACGCACAGTAATTGATAGGTCTCCAGTCAAAGATGTTTGCCTCTAAATTATTTAAATTGTTTAAAGTTTAGAAAGATTAATAACATGTGTGAAAAATGTGAAAATTCATGTCGTTCATAAATTGATTTAAAGAATTTAGGTAAATAAGATAAATTGTTTACTAACAACGATGTCTAAAACAAATAGGCTTGCTCCTCGTGTTTTTTCGATCGTTCCAATAGCCTGACATGAAAAAACTCCAAGATCGTGGATCGTGATTCCAGTATCTAAAAACAATGAAATGAACTAACTTTTAATTTCTTAATCCACAACATTTTTAATCCAATCATTAATTGAAAAATCTATTACCAGTCAAGCTAATCAATATTTTATATTCAGGAATGACATCGAGCTGAATAATAGGTTTTCTTGAAAAGTACTTGTTAGAATTGGTAAAGTTTATTTCAGGAGGTAAGCCAAAATTAATCGTGATTTTGTATATTAAAAGATGCCCTTCTTTTGTTCCAACAAGTAGATTATCATCTAAATTGTAAAAAATTATCAATTAATAAATCCCAAAATTATTCAATTACTAAATCAGATTTGAAATACTGATAATTATTATCTTACCATATCCTGTAATGCAACTAATTTGTAATGGCAATCCGCTAAATATCAGAACTGGATTATATGCTTCAATTTTACTCGAAGCAGAAGTACTTTTAGGCGACGCCGCCATTATAAAATATTCGCAATGATATTTAACTAACCAATATTTAAAAAATAAATATTAAATATTAGGGCAAACTTGAAAAAATACAAAATTGAATTTAAAAGATTTAAATATTATTAAATGTTTATGAATACAAAATTAAAATAATGAGTTTGTGTCATCTTAGGGGTTCAACATTAAACTACAGTATTAAATATTCTTAATCATTTAACTATACTTTTTAGTGTTTTAGATTAAAACTAGTATTAAAATTAAACATTGATTTGTTCAAAATTGAAAGATTTTACTTTCAATAAAGAGAAGATGAGATTTGAGATATCTTGAGTTTGAGAAGCCGTGGGAGAAAGTCATGTGACTTATATGAGTCATGCTTTTGAATAGTGTGGGGAGGGCGTGGTTGGGGGAGTTGGGGGTGCGGCGCTCCCATTGGAGATCGAGCTCAGTTGAGCTGCGGCCTTGGTTGGGCTTGGTCCTTCCGAATACATATAACAATGGCGTTCTCCTCCTCCGAACTCTCACTAATTGTGATCACCTGAACTCCGAACTTTCTCCCGCTGCCCCTTGACATCCCCAGAGAGCCCTCAGAGCCTCCTTCACCTCCCGGCCAGACCTCTTGAAGATCCGAGTTGAAAACAACGGTCGCCGACGAACCCTCCCTTGCCTGTCAAATCAATAGGTAAGCGGTCTAGACTTCCTCCGCTTCCACTCCCTAATTTCCTTAAAAGACGGGTAAATGGATTAATTGCTAATCGACCGACTTACTCAGTTTCATTCCCGTCTTCCATGTCTTGTCCGTAAACTTGGGTTGTTGAGACCACGGTCGATCTACCTGCATCTGCAACATCCATATCTATTGATCTCTTTTTCTGGATATGATATCATGGGCCTATTGTGAAAAAAGTATTTATTGATTAGAAAGGGTAAATAAAAGACACTCGCCACAACCTGTCTTTTTACTTTGTTTGATTAACTTTATTAACACATCTTTTGTTGATAAATGGCCGAGTTTGAGTCTTAATCTGTGAAAGGCCGCATACCGCATAGCATAGTCATTCGAAAGTACAGCACAAATACTTTCCCTCATTAAATATGGATCTGAATTAGATATTAGATGTTTGTTCAGTTCAACGTTCAACCTGCATTTTCATCGAATTAAAAAATTATTACAAGAGGATCAATTTCCTTCCATTTACATTTTACAAATAGGTCTTACGAATGATTCAATATCTTACGTCATGTGATAATATATCATCATGATATCATTATTTTTTATCTTATTCCAAGCAATTACAGCTTTTCTTAAGTAAGATTGGATTTTTACACCTATTTTATAACCACAAATAAATTAATGTTTGTTGAATTTTCACTCGAATCTAAACTTATTGTAATATTATAATAATTCTCTTAAATATTCTTTCACTATGTTTGATTTTTGTAGACGTGTTAAGTGTTATATGTGGCTTAAAGAATTTATTCAATATTTATTATTCTCGGAATAAGAATGATGTCACATGTTTGTTATTTACTAATTTGTAGGTCTCTGCTATCTTTTAAACATTTTCATCAAAATTAAAATGAGATAATTTTAATTTCATTCGCGATAATCTAAAATCTGTTTGATACACTTAAAAGTAATAATCCATTGCTAAAAATTGTAGTTGAATATTTTGGCTCCTCCAGTCTTTGGCAAATAAAGCTGCAGAAATGTTTTAATAGACTTTGTATTTTTGGATTGCTCTTGAATTGATTGTAAAAGTTACATAAATAACTTCATTGTCGAATGCATAAATGAAATGCATTTAGTTATAGCGAAAATCCAATAATACATGAATTATGATTTTCTGATAGAATCAAACCATGATGTATGTAATGTTTGTGTGCATTCAATGGTTCAATTTCCCATATTATTTCTAAGTACTGTCAAGAGCCAAGGATTTGATATTACAATAAAATTGCAGTATGCGAATTGAAATTGTTAAACTACTAAAAAATTAAGTAAAATTAAGTTTTAAGTTGAGAGTGACTTGAGTGGAATAGTAAAGTGGCATTTCAATTCTACTTACTTCCTTCATTCAAGTTTTTCTCTTTCATCAGTGCATGACTCCTCTTCAACTCTGACATTTGGCTTTTAACGACCGGCCGGTTTAATAAAAAGATAAGCTAGATTAAAACCATAAATGGAAGAGAGTATACTTGATTGAAACTAGAATAACTAGGACATGAACATTCATCTTGTTATCATGCATATATGCAAATGTAGAATATATTGAAAGCTTTATTTCTAACCATGTGAGTGCCACACGCATTATCTTTCAATATCAATATTTGTCTTTTTCATTAATAGGAAAATACATACGAAGACTCTCTTATAAATAAATATTATAGTTAGGTATTTAGTTGAGTTTATTCTTCACAATCTTTTAATGAATAAAGCAAACTTGTATGATTTTTATTTTCAATTGATCTTACTTGCTTCAAGGTTCAATTGAACATAACCGAGGTGAAATCTTGCATTTTATGTATGGAATTTCTGTCAAGTTCAGCTTTATAATCTTTGTAAAAGTTATATTTAAAATATGCAATTATCTTGATTTTCAAAATATTGACACTAAAAGCTTATGCAATGTCATATTCGATTATACTGAATGTGGATATAAGATTATTTATAACATAAAATAAATCATTAAAAGACTCAAGTACAGATATTTCATTATAAGCAGAAAAGTTGGAATAAATACTCATTGTAAAATAATCTTAATTTTATTTTCAACTTTCAAACAAAAAGTAGTGAAAATATTTTACATAAATGAATAGTACTCTTTCATTTCTAGTCAATTCGATCTTTGCACAAGTAGGTTTTAATGTTCTAACCAGCAAACAAGTGATGATCTTGTATTTTTTAATTGCCCAACTATAACACTTAATGAAAAGTAATGAGTGTTTTTCATGACTTTAAGAACATTAAAATAATTCAAGACTTGATCTGTCAAGCATTTATAATTCTTAAATTATAGAAGTTTTACTTGTCTGGCGCCTGGCTAAACTGGTCAAGAACTTTTATAATATCAGAGGACACAAGTATCTGTAATTCATTTCAGCTTTTTTGTTGGATTTTAATTACAAATATTTCACCAATTGTTTTCTTCTTAATAGTCAATCTTATTCTCAGCCTTTTAGTTTAACTTGTATTATGGATTATTATTATTAAGGTCAATTTATTATCTTGTTTAGACTAGGTATGCGTACAGAAACTTTCACGCTCAATTAAATCCTAAGAGTTAAATAAAGTAAAATAGGGAGTGGGCTGAGGCTTTATGGCTGGCAGTATGTATTTATTTGCTGATTTGACATTGCTCATTTCTTCATAAGGATTCTAGACCATCAGACCCTAAAGATCAAAACTACGGTTTCATTTACCATATAAGTCAGTAAATAAATTTTCACTGACAGATCTTGAAAGTTGACGTGTCTGGTATCTGTCTGTCTTGGTGATGTAGTAAATAGACAATTCTTTCATAGTTTCCCATTATATTCTCTCCCATCTCCCAATCAATGTTGGGCTCATTTGAGGAAGGAGAGGAGTTTTAGGCTATTTTGGTTTTCTTGCCCACTCCCTTCTTGAGAGAGTGAGAGAGTTAAGAGAATCGGAGGAGCTGGCGGTTTAAGGGACATAATATTGTGAATCACTCTCGCCTGCTCCTCTCCCTTAAAGATCCTATTCCAAAAGCAGAGTTTCATTTGAGTCATATGCATGGAGTGTGATGAGCGTGGCTGCCGCACCCGGTCCCCTAACCGAACCCATTGGTGAAGTTGGTTCATCTGGTTTCTTTCGGCCGGTCGCCCCGGTCTCCCCGACCGACTGTTGGATTCGTTGTAGGGAGGATGGGAGAAGAGCCGCCCTCCCCATCGAGCCCTAGCCCTAGGTCTCTCCTCATCACCCATTCATGAAGAAGTGGAGGAGGTGGAGAAGACCACATATCCATATCCTCTCATTTATGTGTACATTGGGATTAGAAGAGAATATAAATGGCCATCATTTCCAATTCTCGCCCTTCCATTCATTCTAATCTTGAGGCAGGCTTCCCACCCAGTCGGTACAACTCCCTCTTGGAGAATCGATCCGGCTCATTCCGTGATTCATTGTACTGAGGGATATAGTCATACATATGTAGGACTGAAGTCCTGACTCACATGCCTACTTACTTACATTTTTATGACTCTATTCAATCTTTTAGAAATTCGGATCAGCGAGGTTCTTCGGATTTCCTTGTTGTATATAGATTATTTTCTCCAATCCATTTCCTAATGCACTGCCTGTCAAAAGATCGTTTATTCATAAGACCCATTTATCCATTAAATATCCCACTTTTCGAAGTGGTCAATAAGAGAGAATTTAATTCAAAAATTGCTATCTATTCACCTACCTTTTACATTCATGTTTTACGATGAATGTAATTTAAGTTATTAGAGTTAAATGGAGGGATAGGCCTTGTGCAATCCTGAAAGCTCTTCGGAATATGGGAACATCACACATGTATTTTAATTTAAAATGAAGGCTATGGACTATAAAATATGATGAACAGTCATACTCATCAATTTAACTCTTTTAATATATATATATATATTCCTTAAGGATAAAATAGGAATATTTGACTCGAGTCAATGACACATGGTTATATTTTAGAAAGAAGAATGTGTATAAGAGGAGAATAAATATAGGGTTTGTTCAAATCTCATTCTTGGATTGGAATTCCTACTTTGACAAATATCTAATATATGAATTTACAGTAAAAGGATATAAGGAGGCATTTAGTCGATTCTTCCCATTGTCAGACCTCCCATTCATTAATTTTATGGAGCTAAGGGAAGAAAATGGGGATTGGTTCCTTGTAATGGTGGACTTGACATTTTCCTGAGGATGAATTCTTATCCTTTTTGAATGGAAGTTACCTTCGTGCGGGGGTGATAGGTTGGAGTCTTAAAGTTTAGGAAATTACCTAACCCAAAGCTCTCTTCCACCTCGGCACATTTTCTAAAACTCGAAAGGAAATGGAATTTTCATTTTCGGGTGTGGGAAGCACGTGTGTGTATAAACCTTTTTACCATTTGCATTTGCAAGGTAAAGCAAATAGAAAGCTGGATGGATTTCATCCTCTCTTATATTTTACTTGCATAGCGAAGGCTATAAGGCTTTAGGTGATGCATTGAAACCTCTCTGAAATTTATGTTAATTTGATTACCTTCTTCACCTATTTGCATACCAAGACTTTTGAGTGCTTTCAGTACATAACTCAAGATTGTGTTTCTTGTTATTAGCGAAAAGTACATATTCCATTGAAGCTAATTTGTATTAATCAAAACGAACTTCTCTAAGCAATTCCTACGGTTGAATGGTATGAGAAGAATAGGAATATGAGGTCATTATCGTAAGTTAGCGTATTAGTTTTCTATTGTCTTGTCAAATTGTTTGGATGCTCTTGCGAATTTAAATGCAAAATATATCAATTTGTTACTTTCGATAAACGGAGTTTATCAATCTAATCTAGCTACATCTTTTTTGACTTTAGAATTTTTAAATTTTTTCTTTAGATTTACTGGTTTTTATATTCTTGCCATTAAACCTTTAAAAATCATAAAATTGCGTAATAATTTTGTAACATCATCAGATAGAGTATATTTAATTTATTTAATGGGTGGTATTAGAATTAGCTCTTATATATTGATACATGGAATAACTCTTTTAATTTATAAAACTCATAATTTAGAACCAGAGTAAAAGAGCGATGAGAAGTTTGAATAAAACCGTGGGTTGGGCTGTGAAGAGAAACGATTAGGTTGTCCCCATTAAGCCTTTCTGTTTCGTTCTGTCAGACCCCGGTTTCGAAGTTTATAGAATGGAAGAGAGGAGGGAAATGAGGGAGGGGTGCTCATTGCCGATCCAGTGCTCACTTGCTTCATCCTCATGAGTCTGATGAGCTTCCTCTAAAAATGAACTTTTATTCACACATTCTGTCTGCTGACTGATCCATACATATTTATCATGGAGTTGAGAGACGTGTGTTGTGTACCTCTCTATCTCTCTTTATGTGTGTGTTTATGTAGGTGTATTCGTGTGTATTCACTTTCCATTGAACTACACCCTCTGCACGCAGTGGAGTTAGTCTGAAGAAGCCTATTGGTATTGGTGCTTCCTCACTTAAAACCGCACTATTATTGAGTCAGAGTCTCTGAGCAAAATTACGGCGTTGACCTTCGTGAAGGGTTTTTTTACGATGATGATGTGATGATGATGAAAAGTAATGATGCTGATGGTCCTTCATTGCAGACTCCCTATTTAATTCTATGAGAATATAAATTCATCCTCGGGATGAGTCAGTAGTGAAGAAATAAAGTATCAAAATTATATATAAAGATGGGCTTTATATAAAGTAACTATTATTTAAATACATGGGGATATGTTCATTCCTAGTGGATTTTGCAGTTTACCAAACTAGCTCTCTTGAATTAAAAGACTCGGCTCTTAAACATTGAGAGAATTCAGAGAATCTTGATTATAGCCGACATTTGGCATTCGTTTATATTCTAAATAGGACCAAAATCATTCTTTTAGACCTGTACGATGAGATATAGAAGAGATCAACTCCTTCGCTTTCTTTGTTTTTTATATGAGCTCAGTATTCTTTTGCGGGACAATACACTCCTCATTAATACCTGTTAAAAATTCATCTCAAAGAGTGGAATAAATCGCCAGTTGTAGCCTAGATTGTAAAAATATCTTTGGTATTTTTCCAAATGTCTTCGCAAAATTGAGTTTTTTTGCGCTTCCGTATAACTCGGTCATACTTCATGCCTTTTCACCTTGAGTATATCACGAATTTTTCTTACAATATTATGTTGAAATCTTTCTATATTATTTTGCACTGAGTAATATTAACTGTTGGTGAAAAGAAATATTTTAGCGAGGATGGTACGTACATGATGTATGTAGAAGAAATACTGCTTGATTAATAAGTTTTTACGAAAACATACATGTTTGCATAAATGTTTAATTTCCTTTGATCTATTTAGAAGTTTATGGTGTACATAATTTCGTTGACTCGTATTGTATCACTTTGAAAATTAGCAATTTTCAACATGACAGGAAGCAAAGAATGTATCATTAACTGTGTATTCAAATGATGAGATGAGCAGAATCTATTGACAGAAAAAGCGTCAGAGAAGCCAATGAGCTTAAATGCTTTGTGTATTAGTTAAGTCGTTTAATGAATTTCGTTTCGTGCTATTCGATTATTACTAGACTCCTACTGTGGTATGTTACTTGTGCATAAAAATTCATTTTAAAAAAGGCCAAACACAACTATTCTTTGTGGAATAATTTGGAAAAATAATTATAATATTCACATTTACCTCATTTTCAATTATTTGATGGTATCAAAATGCACATACCTAATATAGTATCCGTATTAGCGCATTGAGTTATAAACTTTCTAAACCAATCTACTATTCACCATTTTGTGTTCAAATTCTTAATGATTGAATATTGAATACGAATATTTGTATGTAGAGTACATTGTATGCATAATGTATAATTATTACTTACAATAACATTTTATAAAATTTTGAGTGTATTCCTAAAGCTAAAAAAATTAAACAAGCATTCCTATATAAGATAGTTTCTAAAATTGTACAGGACCCATTCAAACAATTTCTTTCTTTTTTTGCAGGAGTGAGTCAAATCTATAAAGATGACAACCGACATCAGTGTGAACGTCCGCTGGGATCCCCAACTCCAGCAAGATATCATAGAAGACTTAGAGTACGATGGAGGAAATTCCTCATCAAGACTCTTCGAACGATCTCGAATCAAAGCTCTTGCAGGTAATTTATATGACCTTTTTCTAAATACTCGTATACAATGTTTTTACACCTGGTTTAAAACTACTGTATTGCCACAGATAATTGTATGAAATACTTTTATTTATTCTTTACTAAATAAAGTAAATATATTTTAGATACGTATTGTGTATAGATAATATTATGAATTGTGTACAGATCTTAAAAGTAGATAGATGTTGTACAATATTATTTTATATTTCATTGTATTATTTCGAAATTCAATCCCTGCTTGATAATATCGTGATTAATATTTCAAAAGATTTCATTTACATATTGGTCCACACAAATTATGTCTTTATCAATTATCTTCTCCAGCTTAAAATACAGATACTTTATCATTTTAACTCCTGTGCATTTATATTGGATTTATCTTGCCGAATCCAATAGTATTATTTTTTCATGATCATTTTAATAATATATTACAAATATGTTGGTATTTTCTGACAAATATTGTAATTGGACCAGAGGAAGATATATGGTATTTATGATAATGAGAGGAGTACGAACAATAAGTTATATAATCTTGCATATTTACCAATTCTCATCTCCTCTTGGACAAAAAGAAATCTTTTTATAGGCAAGCTTTTTTATATTAAATGGGCAATTAAAACGAGTTGGTATTTAATGCTGACAAATGCCTTTTAAAGTATGAATGTCAACTTTAAGCTGACAATGAGTAATGCCATGTACACTACCTATGTAGAATTGTAACTATTTAAAATGAGCATTGATAAATATTAGGAATTAGGGGAGATAGTTTTAATTTCTATATGATTACGTATTATCTTTAGTTCATAGTCATACTATTTAATAATACTTGAAAATTCCAATGTACTCGCTATATATAAAATTGTAGGTATTTGTGTTAGAAAACCGCAAGCGAAGGATACCTTTTAGTTAAAGTTGGATAATATGGGTGTTTGTTAAAGAGAATAAATTCTCATATCTTATCAGGAGCGTCCTCTTATTATCTCCCTTTTACTCTCGCCTCTCTCATTGTGCTGCGAACCGTATTTTCAACTTGTATAACGAGAGGAAGTCACACTCATTACTCCAGCTCAAAGAAAAAATTTTCCAGAATTCATTTTTTGCTATAATTTGTGAATTCTGTTTTGCAACAAGTATATCAGGGTTTATCCTAATAATGATCTCATTTTCCTCATGTTTTTTTAAAGGAAAACTTTTAATTTTCCTTAATTGCACAAATTGAGGCGTGAGAAAAAATTGAATTGGAAGAATTATTTTGTGAAAAAGCATGACATCCTACAGAAGTAGCAGTGTCTCTCCATCTCCATTTTCTCCTTCACCATTTTGTCTCTCTCCACTTAGCCAATCCAATTTTTGTTATGAGAATGGTGGTGAAGTGATTGAAGATCGGTCCCTCGTTGCCTCACGGCAAGTTGAGGCCAGGCATCTTGAATTGAAAGGTAGAATCCTGCGGTTACACTTTCTGAGTGACGCTTAAGGCCAACCTTTGATTTTACAAATAACGGTTTTTTGCTTTCTCAAAAAGGAAATCAATGAAAAAAGAAATTGGTTGACAGGCTGTGTGGTCTACTTCTAGTTTGGGAATATTGAAGTTTGCATTCGATTTGTTATAATATCTTCATTACTCGATGTATTTATTTTGATTTATAGACGAGCGAGAGAATGTACAAAAGAAAACATTTACTAAATGGGTCAATTCTCACTTGGTTCGTGTGTCATCTCGAATTGGAGATCTTTACACTGATTTACGTGATGGGAAGATGCTCATCAAGCTCCTTGAAGTTCTTTCTGGAGAACGTCTTGTAAGTCCATGTCTATGTCTTTAAGTTTTGTTCGTAGAGAATCAGATAAGTGAGAACATGGGAATGATATTTAATTCATCATTTTCAGCCTCGACCAACCAAGGGGAAGATGAGGATTCACTGCCTTGAAAATGTCGATAAAGCCCTTACTTTCCTCAAAGACCAACGAGTTCATCTTGAAAATATGGGCTCTCATGACATTGTGGACGGGAGTCCACGTCTCACACTCGGTCTCATTTGGACCATTATTCTTCGATTCCAGGTTAGCTATTTTTCGAACAATAAAATAATAAATCTTTCTATTTCAAAATCTGTCAATTAACTGTCTTCATCTCATTGATGGAATAAATGTATGAATTTCCTAATGTTTCTATTTAGATTCAAGACATTACAATCGAAGAAGTTGACAACAAGGAGACAAAATCAGCTAAAGATGCCCTCTTATTGTGGTGTCAAATGAAAACGGCTGGATACAGCAATGTGAATATTCGTAACTTCACGACTTCATGGCGTGATGGATTGGCATTTAACGCCATCATTCACAAGCACCGACCAGACTTGATTCAATATGAGAAACTGCAGCATAATAATGCACTTCAGAATTTGAACAATGCCTTCAACCAAGCGGAGTCGAAGCTCGGACTCACCAAGCTTCTTGATGCTGAAGATATTTATGTTGAACAACCGGATGAGAAGTCGATCATTACATACGTCGTAACGTACTATCATTACTTCTCGAAACTTAAACAGGAAACTGTCCAAGGGAAGAGAATTAGCAAGGTAATCATCAATTTTTATGTTTACCCAGATATTATGGTTTCCATTATCATAAATTATCTCTATATGGGTTTACGATGGGCTTTGGGTTTAATGCTTTAATGACGTTCCAGGTTGTTGGGATTGCTATGGACAACGACAGGATGATCAAAGAGTATGAGACTCTCACGTCTGATCTTCTCAAATGGATTGAGATTACCATTGACTCGTTGGGTGACCGAAACTTTGCAAACTCACTTGTTGGGGTTCAACAACAATTGGCGCAATTTAATAATTACCGTACGGTTGAGAAGCCTCCCAAGTTTGATGAGAAAGGAAACTTGGAAGTTCTTCTCTTCACACTACAGTCACGAATGAGAGCCAACAACCAGAAGCCGTACACTCCGAGAGAAGGAAAGCTCATTTCGGACATTAACAAAGCCTGGGAACGGCTTGAGAAAGCCGAACATGAAAGGTCTTTTTCCCGCTATTAACTCATTTAATGTTCTCTGTTTTAAAAGAAAATGTAAATGAATGTTTATTTTTATATTTTTATTATACAGAGAATTGGCACTTCGTGAAGAGCTAATCCGTCAAGAAAAATTAGAACAATTGGCAGCCAGGTTCAATCGAAAGGCAAGCATGAGAGAGACATGGTTGAGTGAAAATCAAAGGCTCGTGTCGCAAGACAATTTTGGATTCGATTTGCCAGCCGTCGAGGCGGCAGCAAAGAAACACGAGGCCATTGAGACTGACATATTTGCTTATGAGGAAAGAGTGTTGGCCGTCGTGGCGGTGGCCCAGGAACTTGAAGCAGAAAATTACCATGATATCGAAAGAATCAATTTGAGGAAAGAGAATGTGATGAGGCTTTGGGAATATCTTCTTGAATTGCTGCGAGCCAGGAGAACTCGCCTCGAGGCTTCCCTTCAACTTCAACAAGGCTTCCAGGTTAATATTCGAATTAACAAATGATATTATGTCCATTTAATAAATGGAAAATCTTTGACTTGGATTTGGTCTAATGAGGTAATATAATTTCAGGAAATGCTCTACATACTCGACTCAATGGAAGAAATTAAAATGCGACTATTGTCGGATGACTATGGGAAACATTTGATGGGAGTAGAGGATCTGCTCCAGAAGCACTCTCTTGTGGAAGCGGATATTAATGTCCTAGGAGACCGGGTGAAGGCCGTTGTGCAGAACTCTCAGAGATTCATTAGTGAGGATATGGAACCTGGAATGGAAGGATTCAGGCCGGCAGACCCGAATGCAGTAATGGAACGAGTCCAACAGCTTGAAGAAGCTTACGCTGAATTAGTTAAGCTGGCAATTGAGCGGAGAACTCGACTCGAGGAAAGCAAGAAATTGTGGCAATTCTATTGGGATATGGCCGAAGAAGAGAATTGGATTAAAGAAAAAGAAAACATTCTCTCACAAGGAGATATTGGTCATGATTTGACCACAGTACATCTCCTTCTCACTAAACAGAAGGTGGAGAAAAGGCTTAATTTTATTAAACTAATTATCATTATTTTTAACTAACCAATTTAATAAACTTTTAAAGGCATTGGAGAGTGATATGGCAAGTCACGAGCCTCAATTGATGAGCGTAGTTGGGATTGGTCAGGATCTGATCGATCAACAGCAATTTGGAGCAGAAAAGGTCCAAGAGCGACTTCTAGAAATAACAAGCCTCTGGCAGAATTTGCGCGACTTGTCAGATTACCGTAAACGAAGACTCACGGAGGCTGTCGATTATCATCAGGTATTCTATTATTCTTACGTCTGTCTACATCTCTTTACTTAATCAGTCGAGTAAGGTGACACTAAGGAGAAAGCTGATAAATAAATCATTTCCTAGTTCTTCTCGGATGCTGATGACGTCGACACCTGGATGTTGGATATGCTCAGACTTGTCTCGAGTGAAGATGTTGGGCGTGATGAAGCTAATGTTCAGTCCCTCCTTAAGAAACATGATGATGTTACTGAGGAACTTAAAGTTTACTCATCCACCATTGATGCTCTACATCAACAAGCCCACCAATTAGGAGAGCAGGATCGCGACAGTCCTGAAGTCGTTGAGAGGCTCGCTAGTATTGATCGCCGCTATAAGGAACTCACTGAACTTGCAATGTTACGTAAACAACGTCTTCTCGATGCCCTTTCGCTCTACAAGCTTCTCTCCGAAGCAGAAGGCGTTGAACAATGGGTGGCTGAAAAGGTAAACATCCACTGGGAATTTAAAATGATCTTTTCGGAGAAATCTACTATTATGTATATGTAAGGAAACTTACCTTACTAATTATTCGGCTTTGTAGGATCGTATGCTCCTCACGATGGTTCCAGCTAAGGACATTGAAGACGTTGAAATCCTCAAACACCGCTACGACGGATTTGAGAAGGAAATGAATGCAAATGCGTCTCGTGTCGCCGTTGTGAATCAATTGGCTCGCCAACTTCTCCATGTCGAACATCCTAATTCGGAGGAAATTGTGGGAAGGCAAAACATGTTGAACACCAAATGGTCTGAACTCAGAGAGAAGGCCGAAGGAAAACGCGATGAATTGAATTCTGCTCATGGAGTTCAAACTTTCCACATTGAATGCCGTGAAACAATTGCATGGATCGAGGACAAAACAAGAATCCTTGAGGAAACTGCCAATTTGGAAATGGACCTCACTGGAATTATGACTCTACAGGTTTTAAATTTTACCCATTTGTAAAGAATTTCTAATTAACTAAATTGGATATTTTGAAATACAATTTACATTTTTTGTTCTTTAAAATGTTTACATGATGTTTAATGAACTTCTTTTATAGCGTCGTCTTTCTGGAATGGAGCGTGACCTTGCAGCTATTCAAGCCAAGCTTGATGCTCTTGAGAAAGAAGCTGAGCGAATAAGTGAGGATCATCCGGAAGAAGCTGCTCTTATCAGAGAGCGAATTGAGCAAATTCGAATCGTTTGGGAACAGTTGACTCAAATGGTGAGAAAATAATCTCGTTGTTAACCAAATAGGAAGAGTTGAAACGTTGAAAGACTACTGAGCTTCTTTAATTAATATAATGGGAGTAAACATTTTTTGTTTGGCATAGTTGAAGGACCGAGATGCTAAATTGGAAGAAGCCGGAGATCTCCACAGATTCCTTCGTGATTTGGATCACTTCCAAGCTTGGCTTACAAAGACTCAAACGGACATTGCATCTGAGGATGTGCCGTCCAGTTTGGCCGAAGCTGAGAAACTCCTCAGCCAACATCAAAATATCAAGGATGAAATTGAAAATTATGTTGATGACTATGAGAGAATGATGGAATATGGAGAGAGAATATTCACTGTGCGTACCTATTTTTAGATTTAATTGTAATTTTAATGAGGAATACCTAAATAGGAATAGCCTTTTAAACAACATTTTTTCCAATTTAGGAGCCCTCAACTCAGGATGATCCCCAATACATGTTCTTGCGAGAACGACTTAAGGCCCTTAAGGATGGATGGGATGAACTTAGACAGATGTGGGACAATCGACAAGATCTCCTTTCGCAATCCATGAATATGCAAATCTTCATGAGGGATGTCAAACAAGCTGAAGTCCTCCTTTCGCAGCAAGAACACATTTTGGCTAAAGATGAAACTCCTGTAATTACAAATTCAATATTGCTAATTCAGAATAACAATTTGAATATTATTATTGAATACTCGAATCCTTTATATTATTTACAGTCGAATTTGGAACAAGCTGAAAATCTCATTAAAAGGCACGAGGCACTCCTCACAACCATGGATGCTAATGATGAGAAGATTAACGGAGTCATTCAATTTGCCTCAACTCTTTGCCGAGAAGGACACATGCAAAGTATGTTTTTTATTAACATTTTTTTTATAATTTTGAAAGAGATGAAATTAAATGTAAATGCCTTTTAGCTGATAAAATCGGAAGAAAGGCTGACAGTATTCGAGAGCGAAGGGAAACTAACAAGAAGAAGGCCCTCGATCAAATGGAGAAATTGAAAGATCAACTTCAACTTCACCAATTTTTACAGGTAATTTTTAGTTTTACATATGAATGGCCGAAAGTTAAATGGAATATTGGATTTGACAAAATCAATAATTTATTTCAGGATTGTGAGGAACTTGGTGAATGGGTTCAAGAAAAGAGCATGATTGCTCAAGACGAAACCTACAGGAGTGCTAAAACGGTTCATAGTAAATGGACGCGGCACCAGGCTTTTGAAGCCGAAATTGCTTCTAACAAGGACAGGTTGATTGCTATTCAAGAAGCTGCAAAGTCCCTTGTTGAGGAAAAACCAGAATTCGCTCAATACATTCAACCAAAAGTTAGTGAACTTGGTCAGCATTTTGATGACTTGGAAAGGAACACCAAAGAAAAGGTAATTTTGATTTTCACTTTCTCATACATTATATTTACACTTCAACAATTTCGAAAAGTATTTCACACGTTATTGTGTTTAATGTAGGGTGAACGACTATTCGATGCTAACCGCCAAGTTCTTTATGAACAAACTTGTGACGACATTGACACATGGATGAATGACTTGGAAAAACAAATTGAATCCGGTGTTACTGGAGATGATCTTGCTTCCGTCAATATTCTCATGCAGAAACAACAAGTAAAATCCATTCACAAATAAACATTTTATTTTAACATAATGATTTTAATGAATTAAGTCTGATGTAAATATTCATGTTAATAGATGATTGAAACTCAAATGGCAGTAAAAGCTAAGCAAGTTACAGAATTAGAAAGTCAAGCTGAATACTTGAGACAAATTGATCCCGATAAGGTCGAAGAAATTGTTGCTAAAAAGTCGGTTGTTGAAACTCGATTTGACAAATTGAAAGCTCCAATGATTCAGAGGTATGTTAATTAAAAAAATTAATTTAAAATTACCTCTATAGTCAATTCCCTTTATCATCAAACTAATTTTAATTTTTTTTAAAAATAGGAAAGGACAATTGTTGAAGAAGAAAGAAGCATACCAATTCCGAAGGGACGTTGAAGATGAGAAATTATGGATTGAAGAAAAGATTCCCCAAACAACGTCACCCGACTTTGGAAACAGTCTCTACAATGTTCATATTTTGAAAAAGAAGAACCAATCATTAAGGAATGAAATTGAACATCATGAACCTCGCATTTACACTATCATTGGAAATGGACAAAAAATGATTGACGAAGGACACGGCGATTCTGCTGAGTTCGACTCTTTGAATCAAGAATTAAAGAAAGAATGGGACGGATTGAAGGATCTTGTGGACCAACGTAAAGATAAGTTGCTTCAGTCTGAGCGAGCGCAGCAATATCTCTTTGATGCTTCTGAGGCTGAGGCATGGATGTCAGAACAAGAACTCTACATGATGGCAGAAGATCGTGGAAAGGATGAGATCTC
Organism: Neelides folsomi; assembly: GCA_034687125.1. NCBI lineage: Eukaryota > Metazoa > Arthropoda > Collembola > Neelipleona > Neelidae > Neelides > Neelides folsomi. The sequence continues at coordinate 68,769 of JAQGBZ010000147.1, read as the reverse complement.
AGCACAGAATTTGATCAAGAAGCACGAGGCTCTTGAGAATGCAGTCAACGATTATGCAGATACTATTCGGCAGCTTGGAGAAACAGCAAGGCAGCTTATTATGCAAGAACATCCAGAAAGTGACAACATTGGAGTAAAACAGGCTCAAGTAGATAAACTCTACGCTGGCCTTAAAGATTTGGCCCATGAACGACGATCGAAGCTTGAAGAAGCTCTCAAGCTCTTCATGCTCAACCGAGAAGTTGATGACTTGGAACAATGGATCGCTGAAAGAGAAGTCGTGGCAAGTTCGCATGAACTTGGTCAAGACTACGATCATGTCACAATGTTATGGGAGCGATTCAAGGAATTTGCTCGGGACACAGAGTCGATTGGAAACGAGAGGGTGGCGTTAGTCAATGAAATGGCTGATGGTCTCATAGCAGCTAAACACTCTGACGCGGCTACAATTGCTGAATGGAAAGATGGGCTCAACGAGGCTTGGGCAGATCTTCTTGAGTTGATTGACACGAGGACCCAAATGCTGGCAGCTTCAAGGGAGCTCCACAAATTCTTTCATGATTGTAAAGATGTGCTTGGGAGAATTGCTGAGAAGCAAACAGCTCTTCCTGATGAGGTCGGAAGAGACGCCAGCTCAGTGTCAGCACTTCAGAGGAAGCATGTGCAATTTTTACAAGATTTACAAACACTGCAATCTCAGGTGATTTTCTACACATTTAAATTGGACATTTTTTTTAGAAATTATAGATGAATATGAATATATGAATTGTAATTTTGTAATAAAATGATTTACTTTGTAACAATAATTTAATGTCTAAATTCAATTTAGGTCGAACAAATACAAGACGACTCGAGGAAATTGCAGGCAGCTTATGCCGGTGATAAGGCCAAGGAAATTACAAATAGAGAGGCCGAAGTTGTTAACGCTTGGATGAACATGCAAGGACTTTGTGAAGCGAGAAAGCAAAAACTCGGAGACACTGGTGACTTGTTCAAATTTTTCAATTTGGTGAGGACATTGATGCTCTGGATGGATGATGTCATAATTCAAATGAACACGTCTGAAAAGCCAAGGTATGTTTTTTCATTCATTATTTTATGAATTTGAGCTAATAAATAATGGTAATATAGGGACGTGAGTGGAGTGGAACTTCTCATGAATAACCATCAGAGTTTGAAAGCTGAAGTGGATGCACGGGAAGACAACTTTTCTGGATGCTTCAGACTCGGAAAGGAATTGCTTTCTAGGAGTCATTACGCATCAAATGAGGTATTTATTCACATGTTTTTTTATTGTTTCGTTCAATCTTACTCATTTTGTTGTTGTTTTTAGATCAAAGAGAAAATCGTTGCTTTAACCAACCAAAGAAACGTAATGCTTCATAGATGGGAAGAACGTTGGGAACATCTGCAACTGAGTAATTGAAAAATGAGAAAGTTTTATTCAACTTCATCCTTTTTCTCGGGGCTTTCTTAATGAGATCTTTTGTTTTCCAGTTTTGGAGGTATACCAATTTGCGAGGGATGCTGCGGTTGCAGAGGCATGGCTCATTGCCCAGGAGCCCTATCTCCTAAGTCAAGAACTAGGTCATACGATTGATGAAGTCGAGAATTTGATAAAGAAGCACGAGGCCTTTGAAAAATCCGCAAATGCCCAAGAGGAGAGATTCACTGCTCTCGAGCGACTCACTACTGTAAGACCTCATTTGCTTAAAAAACAAGTTCTTTTATAACTTTTCAGAATTGTTGGAAAAGAGTCCTTGAACTATAGAAAAAGGCAATTGTATATTTGCGGCTATAAATATTAAGACAGGATGTTTATGTTCATAAAAATTTCATATTCATAATGTAAAAGGAAATTTTAAGCTTGAAATAAGGGAGCAGGAAATGAGAAATGGACTTGGAGGAGGCTACTATCCATATCAATTGGTATTGTTCACTGAGAGATGAATGTTTCGAACTTGTGTCTTTTTACGACCTCATTTTCTTCGGTTTCTAACAATCCTTTTTATAGGATATTTTAATAACATCACATGTGTATAAAATTTATAAATAACGTTGTTCGGATTATTTTTCACTAAAAATTATAAATTGCTAACTTTGCTATTCCAATTGGACTATAAATTTTATTTTGGGGGATCAGACTATTATTTTTGAGATCATATAAATTTTGATTGTTGTAGTCTTTTTCAAGAATTGTTTTAAATTTATTTTAGTTAGGTTTAAAAGATTTAATATTGGGTTGGCATGAAGAGTCGAATGTAAATCTTGTTCTTTAATTAAATGTCAATAACTCTCATTTAGTTCGAGATTCGATCCCGTGAGACGAGAAGGAGAGAAGAGGAAGAAAAGAGGCGAGCAGAGGAGTTGGCAAAGAAAACTCCTCCTAAATCTCCCGATTCCGACAAACCTGATGGGGCTCGATCCCCTGAACAGCTTTCGGAGAGAGACGCTCCCCAAGTCCAAACAGGTGAGGAATCGTCCATCACTTCTCTTGTGTGTTGTCCTCTGATTGTGTGTCTTACCTTATATTATAGATTTGCATGCCAAATGCATGAATTTATTATAATTTGACTTGACGTTGTAAAATTCTTTGCATGTGAACGCTCTTATTTGATATCCACATTTAGCTTCAACGAGTCAATCGGTAAGAAGTCATGGGCAAAGTCAGACGTTACCCGGAAAAGGGAAGAAAAAACCAGGTAAATCATCATCATGAAATGGATATATTAATTCATTATTATTTAAAATACATTTTTAAAAGTTTGTAATTTAGTTTATAAAGAGATTATACATTACATTATTAATAGAGTACATTACAAGAAGTACCAAACAGATTAGTATCAGTTGTAGTTGACTAATTTTGATTGATAGAACACGCAATATAGGACGAATTCGTGTATTTTATTAAAATTTAAATTCATTAGATTACTATCTACTAATATATTAATATTTGAAATCCATATTAGATAGTTAGATATTTAGTAGTGGTTTCATTTTGCTTTTAAATGCATTTACGTTAACTAACTAGGATATAAAACATAACGAAGAGCAAATGAAGGTGGTGGTCTCATGAGGATTAATTGAGCATTTGACTGATTAATACATTGTAATTATTTATTAAATTATTCCAATGAGTACTTATATGTTTTAGGAATTATGTACACAGGTTGTTGAATTTCATTCCGATTTACTCAACGATTAGACGCGATAGCTAATTTTATTTACTTATATTTTATTACTTAAAATTCAATTACTTGTAAATAATTATTGCACGAACAAAATATTTTAGCTCTTACCGTTAGATTGCCTTCCATGAGTTCTTTTATTGAGTCGTTGGCATCTCCAAGATCGTCTAAATCACACAGTAGATCCAAATCTCCTTCCCCGTCTCCCAGAAAATCAACTGGACAATCGTATGAATCCGAAATAATTAACAGTGAGTTATTTAAAGGGGAAAAATGAATGTCATTAATTTCACTGTTTTTGTCAACCTTTTCAACTTTCAACTAGTTCATAATATCAACTTTATATGATATTTATAATGTCATTCTATACGTCGTTAAAAGATTCTTGTCATGTCAAAGATCTTTTTGATGTATCTGACTTATCGTTAACTGTATCCATTCTCTTTCATCTGTTTACTTATTTTGTTTGTCATCATATCGTGTACAAATTCTGAGTAATTTTGAGTCATCATACTAATGAAACACATTTATGCTTTTAAAACTACCAACCATATTTGTAAAATTTATCTTGCTGCGGTGCTTTCGATTAATACGATTTGGTATCAAAATAATTAAGCAACCTGGTCTATTTCATAATGAATATCTGGGGAAAGTTCCTAATAAATTAGAGTTAAAAATTGCTTTTTCGGATAACTAAATTATAAAGTAGTTAATAATTTCTACAAATATAATACGCTAACTATTTAATAATAATCCGATGAATTTCCTGTGCGTGGATTGTGTGAGAGGATCTTGATGGCTTTAAAGTTAATTCGCCTATGAAAATCATAAAAGTAAATGAGTAAATTAGAACGAGAGCGAAGGGTTAATGAGAGGAGAAAATTGGCTTTTGTGGAATTTTATTGCTAAATTATATTATGGAACCCAGCTGAGACATCGTTTGGGGATCCGAAGAAAGGCGGTCGGTCTAGATCTAAATCACCCTTTAGAAGTTTCCGATGGAAAAAGTCTAAAAGTTCCACCCTTGAGGCCATTCCCGCTAGTGCCTCTGATGACGAGTCTAATATTCAAAAAGTCAAAGGTATTTTACTACCTAATTTCTCTCCCAATTTTTCCTTCCTCGCCAAAGTTTGCGAACAAGCTCTTTCCACTCTCGCCAATCACCCTATTACCTAACGACTTATTCACTTCCGCTAAAGGACTTCGCCAAGCCAAAATAAGGTATTGGGAATAAAGCGGTGACGGTTGCATAGTAAAAATAAGGTATTCCCGAAGTTTGAGGGATTATGCAAAGCTGTAGGATCAATAGCTCTTTATCGTCCTTTTTGCTTCCTCTACGAATCTAAATGGAAATTGGGTCTTTGGAAAATTTAGCATTTCCCTTCGGGGGCTTTTTAAGGATTAAAATGAGATGTCGGAGAATTTATAATCTAATCATTTCTGCCTTATTACATCGTAAATCTGCTTTTCTGACTTTAACTTGCTAAATGTTTGTGGCTGTGCATTTTTCTGGGATGGCTTTTCATGTCTTTGGATATTTTTTGTAAGTTTTTTTCTCTCTAACCTTCTTTACATAATGTTTAAATTGAAATTTAATGAGTAATTCTGCTTTTTATTTATTAATGATAAGATACGGGGGATTTTAAAATTGTTTCATTGTAGAACGACCAGGGCCAAATGATGAAGATGTCCTAGAGGGAATCTTGACGAGGAAACACGAATGGGAATCGACAACGAAGAAAGCCTCAAACAGGTTGGAAAGACTGAAATGAGATGGAAATTTAATTTAGAATGGATGGAGGCATATTCTGATCTTTACTCTGTTTGCACAGATCATGGGACAAAGTTTACATGGTTCTCCGTGCCTCTTCGCTCCTCTTCTACAAAGATCAGAAGAACTTTAAGATGCAGCCTGAGGCTTATTTCCGTGGCGAGAACCCCGTGGATCTCTCGTCGGCAACGGCGGAAGTCGCTTCCGACTATACGAAGAAGAAACATGTTTTCCGCCTCAAGTAATTTCACTTTCCCATAACACTATTAAGCTTAATAAGGACCCAATGCTCATTGATTTTTATATTTGACCAATAGGCTACAAGGCGGAGGCGAGTATCTATTCCAAGGGAAGGACGACGAGGAAATGACGATGTGGGTGCGTGGGATCCAAGATGTGAGCGTGAGTGAGATCGGGACTGCGGGACCATCTCGGGCTCAAACTCTCCCTGCCACTACGGGTGAGAAGAAGGATGAGCCGAAGAAGCGAGGATTTTTCACTTTAAAAAAGAAGTAGTTTCTTCACCGTGAATATTTAAATACCACATTTAATTTTACATTATTAGTTTCGTCTATCTTACCTCTATGGTATATAATACTACTACAATCTTATCACCACTCTCTTCAAGAGCCCTTCTGTGCTCTTCCTCTGTTTAATAAGAGATGATTTCATTAGTTATGAAAATTATGATTACAAATGCGACAGAATAGGTTTTAAAACTATTCGCTCATTCGTCTCTTGGCAGAGTTATTCGGCTAAACGTGGAAAGATCATTTTAGAAACATACGGATATGGCTGCTTTTCAAAATGGGAAATTCTAAATGTCCCAACTATTGAATAATATAGGAATTATAGGAATTTCATACTCTATTATTATTACTTCTATAAAAAAGCCTTCGCATGTATAGTAAATTAAAGGTTTTGATGCTGTGTCCAATGAAATTATAATGTAAAGTATAATACTTCTCGCTTGTAATGTTCCTTAAACCATTATTTATTGTGTATTACGACTACTCGTAGATTGTGAGAAGGTAATTTTACCTTGGTGGTATTTTACTGACTCGGAAGGCATACAGGAAATTAAAAAAGTTGATAAAACATCGATTTTCAAATAGAACGATTTGTAAGTAATTGGGGGGTGTCTTGGTCATTTTGCTCTCTTGTTAGTATTCATTAATTGTACTAAAATACTAAATACTACATAATAAATCGTTTCATTAATTAGATCTATCAAATGTGTTCTGACTTTCCTACTACTGCAATTATAACAAATGATTTATAAAAGCAAGTGATGGGTAATTTATAATTTTTCATCATTAGAGAAATGTTTTTTTTATCTTTTCATCATTGACCCAAGCATTTATCTTCCCACTGCCATTTAAACTCTATACTTATACAATGCATAGTATTTGAAACTGTTATATTTACAATATTTATTGTATTTTGTTTTCGCCAACCTGCCCTCTTTTTTATTAATGATGCAAGTAAACCAAGATGCCCCCTTTTAAATTACCTTGAATTGAAAATGAAAAACTAAATATAAAATCATGAAAATTATACAAAAGAACAATTTAAATGAGTTTTCTCATATAACTCACAAAAATGCTGCCACTAACTGTAATAATTAAATATTTAGACTTCTCTCAAATATTTGAGCATTATTCACTTAAATTTGTAGCTAAATTGTCACTTTACTGGTCTGGTAGCAAATATGATGAGAAGAAAAAAGGAGGATTATAATTCATTCTTATAATAAATATATTCCTTACGTGTAAAGCTCTTTCTAGAGTTGAAAATACTTGTAATATACACCAATAATGATTCTTATTTATTAACTTATATGATTAGTCTTAATTGTGAGTTTTGACGAGTTAGCTAATTGAGAACGAATGCAGCTTGAGGCAAAATGTATGAGTGAAGTGAACAGCAGCTTTTTTTTTAAAAAAATTAACTGTTACCAAAATGGAATTCCTTTAAAATCCTAGTTAACTCGTGTTAGCCTTGGCTTAAGAAAAATGAAATGTTTATACAAAAAACTTTCATCAGTGAACGATCTTTTTGTTAAACTATCTATATTATACGTGTGTGGTAAGAGACAAGTCTGCTGCTCTTGGACCTATTGAGTCAAAGTGATGAATTGGAATTGTTCCTTTGTACTGAGGATCGGAAATTGTTACCCCAAGTATTCGCAACCATTTTCAATGAACGGTGAATTTTAATTAAAGTTTAGGAATTTTATTACTGGTTGAATTTTCTCGAGAGTAAATTCTACATCTTACCTGTTTGACCCAACAACTTTGTACTACATATAAAAATTTAGTGAGGTCGTGTCGTTTGGAAATTAAATGAAGTCACTTCGTAGGGTTGAGGATTAAAATAAGATTTAGGTGATAGGGTGAGGGCTCATTTGGACAGCTAAATGCACTGTTATGATGTGTGAGCTTGAAGCTAAGCTGCTAACTGGTTTCTTACCTTTAAAAAAATAATGTATGCTGTTAAACCTAATATATAAGTAAAGGGGAAGTGCACGTAAAGTAGTCGGTTGGAATGTAAATCTAAATATTTACGTATTTAGAAATATATTATCATTCATTTTAATAAATTTAGACTTTGTGGTGAAAAGGATAAGGTTTTAGTGCAGATATAACTAAACACTATTATTAATATTACTAGCGGAGAATGTAAGGACATTTGATGAATACTTATATGATAATATGAAACACTGTAATTTAGCGTATCTTTTAGAAAAATGTAAGTATTCAATAAAATTGAATCCCTATTTTATATTAGTCTGTTGATTCTCTTGTTGAGATTCAAGATTCAGTGAATTTACTGTTCACCATCTGTATTAATTTGTATGATTTTCATCTCTCTACTTTTAGACATTTATTATTAGTTGATCAATACAACTCTGTACGGCCTTACAACATGTTTGTTGAGCTATTATGTATTCCCAATTCTATTAAAAATTCTCTGCCTACGCCTTATAATCCGTTTTTTATTCGGCATACAAATGAGTCATAAAATATAACATTTGAAGATGTTTTAACTTTTAACAATCAGAGTTTTATATAAAATATCCTAATTAGAAATTAAATCTAGCATATTATTTTGCCCAATTTGAAGCTTTTAAATATTTCAATGCATCCATACATATTTCATTAATTTTTGTCCAATTTGAAATTCAAAATTCATTTTAACTCTTGTATGAAAGAAACCATACTGAAAAAGTTAATTAGCAAGGGAGTACTATTGCATAAACAGGAGATGAAAGTGGGCCCAAAAATTTAACTTTGGAATAAAAAGAACATCGTAAGCCAATTGAAACTTTTATAAAAGAGTATATACATAGGTAAATACAAATTGTAGGCATCTAAATTGTACGCCTATGCAATAATGTTCAACTTTTAGATTTGCCTTTTTGAGTGGTAGCAAACAGGGGGGAAAGATGAAAGGAATGGTGAAAAAAATCATTTACACTCTCTTTCAATTCCATTTTTAAGTCAATTAAAACATGAAGGGGAGGAGGGATTTTGCTGAATCGATTCTTCATTCCTTTCTTACGAGGAATGAAGGAAGAAAGTGGAAATTTGGTGAAGGAAGCGGGAGATTTACGTGGGACGATCTTTGTCGGGAAGGGAAAGCTCAAAGGAAGTGAAGCAATAAAATAAGATGTTAAGGAATGAGAGATTTTGGGAAATGTTGAAAGTCAAAAAGATTAAGGACCGTCGATATTGCTTCCAAAATAATAAGGGGCTAAGGAAGAGGAATTGAGATTCTATAAGATTCCTTGAGCAGAAAGTGGAACTTTTCCCCCGGAGGAATTGTAGAACATCACGTTGCTTGTACCCACACGTCTCCTGCCACCGGGCATCCGCAAAACTCCTCAGATGAACAACGACAGATTCTCATGCTAAGCTTAAACTTGTCCTCATTCTTCCCAAATCCAGCAAAGCTTTACATTTTCATTCATTCCGACCCTTATTTTCAGACTTTCTAACTTTAATTAACTTCTATTAATTACTACTTAAAATAAATTAAATCACAATGCTTAAGAATATTTGTACGTATTTAATATCAAATATTTTATGAATTGAATTCACCATTAATTAACTTATTTTTAAGTGTATAAGATATACTGATATTATATAATTATGTATTTGAATAATAGTATAAATATATGAACTATAGTTTGATTATACGAGTACTATTTTAAATCCTAAAGATAAATAGGGATTGAAACTTAACAAATACATTTAATTACATTTTTGAGAAGAGAAGAGATTGTAAAAGATTCATTTAAATGAGAGCCGTAGTGATTTTGATTTGGGAAAGGATTGAGTGTCTCCTTAAAAGAAGGAATAAAAATTGTGAGTAGGTTCTTTATCAACTCAGTCAGTCCTCACTCTCTCAAGTCTTCTCTATTGTCTTTTCTTAGTACAAGATTCCTTATCTTCCCTACAAGTAATATATGCAAGTTTTTAATGAGATTTTAGGCTCAGGCAATTCATCTTGAAGGGAAATGCTCTGTCTTTATACTAAATTCTTTCCCTCTCCAAGGAGCCGGGGGTCCCTTCAGACCGCTTTTGATTGCATATTTCATCCTCAGAACCATCATAACGGAAGCAGTCAGATTTCCCTCAGAATTTCAACTACATTCATCATCCAACGCATGTTGAGATTCATCTCCCCGTTTTCAAGTCGTTAGACCTTCAGTGCCATCCATATTAAAACCAATTATGCGGCTGTGGATGTTGATATTTATTTTATAAAAATAACCCACACAGTCACACAGCTAATGGAAAAACTGAATAATAACCACAACAAATATTGCTAGATTGTTAAACTAAAAGATAAAATAGAATTCTAAACGAGATTTATTGTTTTAAATTAAGTTACATTAATTCAAGGTATTAATTTGGAGTGTTGTTAATAATGGAAAACTACTTAATACAAACGAGCGCTGTCAGATCAAAAGTTGTTTGAATGGGTCTAGTGAATTATCCAGGAGATAAAATAAGCAAACTAGAGACGCCCTTTGAGATCGTCCAAGATTGAAAGCGAAAGTATGAGAGTTTACCAGAAAGTCCATTGAGAGGACAAAGTTTGTGTCTCTGAAGAGTTTCTCTCATTCGTTTCGACTTTGTTAAAGTGGAAGGACGGAGGGAGTTTTCGCATTCTCTTTCACTTTGGACGACTCATTACAAGGGGAGAGTCAGGGAGGTTAATTCTATGAGAAGCGATTAGATTCTATTTTATTGCCTCGAGGATGGATCGTTGGAAAAGGGACGTGAGGTAAAAGTTATTGATAGTTCGCTTTATCTTCCCATCCATATAAACACTCCACATATACAACAAATGCACAAATCCTCATCTCTCCCTTAAACTCCCTTTATTGCCCTTTAATATATTGGTGTTCAGAGAACAAATTCCCCATTCTGAACCGCAGGGTGACAAAGAGAGGTCATTGCTGAGAAGATTTAACGATGCAGTAAATCTTATTATTTGGGAAAACACGTATTGCTCTGACACTGCCGCCTTATTTCCCTACTCTTTGGACGGCATTAGTCGGAGAGGTGTTTTTATTTATACGTGCCTTTATCCACCTGGTCGATATGAGGAGATAATTAAGCACTCCTATACTAAATATACTATGTATTAGTACATAGTCGTATAAAAACGTATTAAAATCCTTCCTTAGAGATTCTCTTACATTTAGTTAACTGGGCAAGTTTAAGTTTGCTCCTCATTTTAAAAATTCATTTGAGAAGGAATAAATGAGTCGTTCGTCTCTCATCTTTCCTCTTATTTTTCGCATGACTTCACGCTCTCATGAATTCGTTTTTTATTCAGTGAAGCATTACAGAAAGTTTCAAGTTTCTCTCATCAACTTTTGATCAATTCTTTTCTTTTCCTACTTTCTTTCATCATGAGGTATAATTTTGAGGCGAAGTCCAACTCCGTTTCGACTTAGGTCCCTCACCCTTTTTACACCATATTGGACTCAATAACTCGAAAACTTTTTTGTGCGTCACCAGAATTCAATATTTTGCATTTCCATTTAACTTCAAATTATTCTATTCCATCTATGTAATATGATGTAAGTAAGAAATATAGATGGTTTGATTAAAATACGTTTTCCCTTCTTGATTAAATTAAGATGAATGGAATCCCAATTTGACATATGAATATTTATCGAATGAAGAGTTTTTATATAATTGAAAAGATACTTTATTAATTATTTAAAGATACCGTCACCTTCAAATGTAAGTAAATCCATATTACGTAATATTATTGGGTTTATTTGCTTACATTCGCATAATGATAAATGATGACATAATAATAGCAATGTTGTGATTGTGATTTTGTATTCGGGATCAGATCGAGTTTAAAAAAGATTTTTTATGAATCGTGACAGAAAGAATTCCAATAGAAGTGAAGTCAAGAGTCAGATAAGATGGTGGAAGAATTTGGCATTTTAACGGTGATCTCATTGTGGGTGTAAGAAGAAGAATGGGACTAGCATGCCTATTGAATTCAACAAGAAATGAACCTGTAAAGAACAGAGAATTTGTTTGGAATGGCAAGAGGCCAATGCAATCTATCTTGTTGTGAACTATATAAGAAAGGAAAGAAAGAGAAAGAACTTTTTTTATTACTTCCATTCCTATCTTTTCTCCAATAAGTAAATTCATGAGGTGTCAAAACTTGGTTACTTCTCTCATTCTCTTGGCACAAGGTAAGGTGAAAAGTGTCTTAAAACCAACTATTTATTACTTTTCTTCATTAAAGAAACACAAATGGTGAAAATTATAAATACCCCAAGAGAATATTCATTACTTTCCTACATGCCAAGTTCACATTTAAATTATTTATGTCTTCAACTATGACTATGAGATGACTTTGAATGACAACATCATTTATTTAATTGATGTAAATTCACTGTTTAACCCAAAAACCAATCAAAACTCTACTTTATGTAATAGGCATAGGTTGTAAGTAATTTTGAACAAGTTTACAATTTATTTTTGTTTTTAGTGAAACTAAAAAAATATGTAATAAACAGTATATTAGGTAAATGTTTTGTTGGATTTGAGTGAGAATTGGGATATTCGTTATTTGAAGGATCAGATAATTCATTTGAGTCAATGTGGTTCAGCTGACTCTGAGAATGTGTAGTATCGATATAAGAGAAAAACAATACATATAAGTGACGATGACGTGGGTGAACAGTCTACAGATTCCAGATATCTGGCCATTAAATAGGAAAGCAGCTTTGGAGTTGAATGGAAAGCCCTTGGTCCCATAAATTTCACTTTCCTCCATAATGGTTCCATCGAGTGGAGAAGGTGATAGGAGGTGAGTGGAAGGTGTGATTCTTGAATTTGGGAAGTTCTTTGGGGGATATTGAATTTGAATTAGGGCGAGGCATTATGGGTCTGAATGGAATTTCTTGCTCATCCGAGAGTTAAAAGTGATTGAGTTGAGGGCAGCGGGAAGGACCTCCATATACCCTTTCACTCATTTCATTCTCAGGCGGCTCTTCAACTCCCAGTTGAATTTGGGCAACCGAAGGTCGTATTTGGGAAAAATCAATAGGCTCTGGGCTGAGAACTCTCAGGGCGGCACTCCTCATCTCTTTCCTTTCTTCAATTTATTTGGGGAGTCCGGAGTGAGTCGAAGGCTGTCTGTTCCTTGCTTCATTTTACCTCATCTCAAAAGTCTGGGAGTTAAAATGCAAATCTCTTCCTCGTCCTGAATGACTCAATTTTAGTCACTCGAGGATCTCAGCCTTCTCAGCCGCTCTCTCACCGCAACGACGAGGACCCCCACCATTATTCCGAATTTCCTTCCTTCACCCATTGTTCCCCTCTGTGCTGGAAAATCCCGCTCGCCTCCTTATTGAAACATTTGGGAAATGAAGATCAACTTGTCTCTCCAAATCTCTCTCCACTTTCTTTCTAGGAAAATGCATCGGGAGAAATGAGCCGTGAGAACTGGCCTATTTTCTCAAGTCAACCTCGATGTGCTTGAACATGGCCGGCGGTTTTGCCCCTCTCGACGTGATTGATTATCTTCCCTTTTTAATGACTCCTCTCTTTGACTGGCTTAAGTGACCAGCAGAGCTTTCGACGACCATTATCATTAAGTGCCTCCATCCGCCCTTTGAACCTGTCCAATGCGCTTCTGCATCACTCACTATCTCTCAGAATCAAGTTGGAATCAGTTTAAGGAATATACCAATTTATATCCGCTCCATTCATTAGGGATCTCTCATTAGGAGAAACACTCTTGTAAATACAGTAAATTCCTACCCATATCATTATTCATAAAGAGTGCTCTGTACTAATAAAGAATATAAACTTAAAACAAACTTTATACCAAATGGCTTATAAGAAATAAATTATGTACATAGTAAACTGGATTAAATTGGGAAGATAGTTTTAAAAGTATTTTAAAGTAAACATCAAAAAATTGTTTTTTCGAGATCGAAAAAATAAAAGTTTGATTGCGAATTAGAAGTTATGCGAGAGTGGCATGAGGGAGAATTTAAGAGGATTATTTAAGCTTGAGATCCCAGAGAGGAATTGGTGTGAGTGGGGAAGCAAACAGAGTAATTGGAACCCAGTCAAGAGAAAATGAGAAACAATGGGAAAGTAATAGGAGTCGTGAAAAACAATGCTTAAATCCTGGGTTTATAACTAATTCACCAGCTATTCAATAGCGAATTGGAATAATAAGGTTTGAACTGAACCAATTCAATCAGGCTAGGCTTTTTGATTTACAATAATTTCATCATTCGGATCATAATTTCATCATGCCTAATTTTAGATCATTTATTAAAATAGTTTGAAATTATTAATTTTAACTTTGTTCGATATAATTAAAAGTAAGCAAGTATTTACTAACTCTGGAAGATTGTGTGATTTTATTTTTACGTCTTTTTTTGCATGAACTAATCAAAATATAAATATAATTGCCAAAGAATGCTTAGATTTTACGTTTTTTCATATTATCTTAGGTGAAAAATGCGTGAGTTGTGATTATGGGTTAATTTATTTGAGTTATTCGACGTAGGCAGAGTATTTGTGAACTGATTTGACCCTCTGACAGCTCATTAAAATAGATGCATGGCGATAATGGGAAGAAGGTTCATAAGCCGGTATGGCATATTTACATGAGATAGGGAGACTTGAAAGGCTTGTGGATCAAAGCCAAAAGATTGAGATTAGATGGCATTTCGAGTGGTTTCTTCTTTATCCTCTTCCCCATCCTCTCATTTCTCCATCTTCATAATGTTTTCCAAGAACGGCTTCTCCATCGCTTTCTCATTTCCCCAAGAAGCCTCATTTGCAAACTTGGAGTTCTTTTTATCTTGTGCATGGCTTTGCTAACCAACTCCAATTTTTCTAGCAAATCAAAAGAAAGAATTTGATTTGAGCTAATAAGAAGCGAGAGCTTAGGGCTCCCCTTCCGCTTGTTGTGAATATTGTATAAAATGGGGAATCCATGAAAGTGATCAATAGGGATTATAATAGGATCATCCTATGGAGCAGTCAAAGGTCTGTCAAGCTAAATGGGAATGGCTGGGATGGGAATTGAAGAATTGGGAATTGAAAAGGAATTTTATTAGGTCTCGTTATTCCATCTCTGCTCAACAAACGAAGGAGATTTCGCAATTCCCTTCGTAGACAATAGAATATGAGTAATATTCCATCTCAAAACCCTAGGAGCTATTTCCATCAATTTTTGGCCTGCCTTTGAGCCCATTTGAATCCCATTCCAGCAGGTCTCCTCATTACAATGCGGCTTTGAGGAAACACTGTCAAGGTGAGTCGCTTCATTTCGAATCCTCCTCATTTTTTATTGCCTCTATGCATACCATATTGTGGGGCCTTAAATATTCCATTCCTTTTTGAACAGACGTCGTCGGGAAACCTCTGTGAGTGTTTGCCTTCACTAAATTACGCATGCATGCACACGGATGTAATTTTATGCCTCGAGTCTCCATTATAGTAATGTGAGTGTAAAAATGAAATTTAAAAATCCATATATTCTCCTTCAAACATGGGCAAGGGATGTTAGGAGTGATGACGGTGAAAAGAGCCGAGTCAATTTATTTTTCAAAGAGTTTCAATTTTAAGTATTTTTATTTCTTCAGAATGATATAAAGATGATTAAATACTGAGTCCCAGTAGTAACGATACATGAAATTGTGTCTGGCCCTCTGGGGAATCCCCGGGCTAAGAACTTTTACTTAAGGGCTCCAAAACTCAAAAAAAACTTTTATTCCGGAGTGAAAAGGTGTAAAAGTTTCTCCTGAGAAAAGTTAAATGTAGTCTCAGAAAGTTGAAGATGTGTTTAGGTAAGGCCAATTGATATCCATAATATAAATATAAAACACTTGAGGGGAGGAGTGGAGCGATGAAGTGAGTATAAAGGGAATGGAGGAAGGAAGTCAGAACTTCCTCAAAAACGAACATTTTCCTCTTCTCCAAATAAAAGAAATTGAGAGAAAGTGGTCCGCACCTCTTCACATCATCCCATATCTCATAAGTATATATAAATACTCTATTCTAAGAGCACATAAAGAAATGCAGCCGAGATTCGAAACTGGGAAAAATGGCAATTCACCTTATGGAATCTCCTGATGATAAAGAAGAAGACTTCCAGACATCTCGGGACCACTTGACTTTGGATAATGCGAGCCATCTAATTCTTGTTAGGAAATCCTATTTACACTTTCCCGTCTTTACTTTGTCTCTTAAGTATCCTTATTATAAGCATCAACAGTATAGGTTTACTTACCTTTACTTATTTTATGTCCTATACAGCCACCATGACTCTCCCCATCATTTGTAGTATGAAATGTGTATGAGAGAAGGAGTTGAAATGTGGAGGGTTTACTCAATTGACGTAGTCACGGAGATCCTGATGGGAGACATGATGATGGGTCCATGGGCGCTATATGCCTAAGGACTCCAATGTGGCGGAGGTCTTTATAAGGATGTAAAAGAGGTTATCCGTCTGTACGTTGTAGAGAGGAGAAAGGAGACCTCTGGAATGAGGGAGGGATGGGGAGAGGTGCTGCGTGGAAGGAGACATGCCCGGGTTTTCTGCTGTGAGAACAAGAGGCTCGCAGGTTCCGAATCTGAATCCATTCCCCTCACCAGCCCATCCACCACCAGAGAACCTCACTCTTTCTCCAGAGAAAGGATTCTCCCAACTCCGTCTTTCCAAACGAGAAGTCAGGCAGTGTTCGACAAGCTCAGGACGACCAGCTACCTTCAACCCACTCCTACACTCACAGTGGTTCGCGATCCACCACGGAAAAGCCTGGACTTTGCCCCAACTTTGTATATTAAAGGAGAGGAAAGGGAAGAGTTTACGGACTTTGTTTCCTCATTCATCTTCACGGCAGCCGACATTAATCTTTGGAATCGAGGAGCGAAGTAGGTTAAATATACAATACGTTTCGTCTCAGAAAATATCTCCCGTTCTACTATTCTAAATATTTGAGGGAGTGATAAGGATGGAATTCGGAATCGGTGGGTGTTGAACGGCGGGAGAAGAAAAGAGTCCACCGGACTTTTGTGCGGTGAAAAAGGAGTTTAAATAAAGAGACATGGCTCATCCACTTGTTCCTCGGTTGGTCCTTTGACTCCGAGGCGGGCCGAAATCGTCCTCTTTTCTATTTCCCCAAACTAGTCATCTAAATACATTTGGGTATCTTCTCCTCATTTTTCATTCTTGTCGAGTAGAAGAGACTTCGGAATCAATAAATGCGCTCGAGAGAATGGCAAAAGTGGCTGGATACTCCGGGTAGAATGTGAGGTGAATGCGTAGGAGCTTTTAAACAACATTCTCTCGTGTAGACGCCAATTTGGTATTATACCAACTGAAGGGGCAGAGAAGGCGGTGAGATTTACAAATCCCTCTCGTGCTATTACCCAAATAAAAAGTCCGCTCAGGTATATGAAGACATATTGGAATTATATTTGAATATACTAATAGAAGAGGATGAGAGCGTGGAATGGTTCTCCCTTCCTTCCTCCCGCATCATCCAAGTGAGTGCCATTGAGGGGATTGCGACGGCGGGGTCTTTGACTGTCTCTTCCCAAAGACCTCAAACTCAAGTTCCGAATCTCTCCCTCCCAACTTAATACGTTTCATGGGAGAACTAATTAATTAGGATTGCCCGGTGATTCTCACAGAATTATACAAAAAGTTGTTGGGAAATGAAGGGGGTCTTTTGCATAGTGCCATAAGTATAGAGCCAAGACCACTGAGGGAAATGTGAGCTCAAAAGTTAAATGCGACATAGAGTGAAGTTTGTATAAATCCAGAGTAAGTTGAAAAGTTTGTCACTCGATCAATTGGGGGATTCGAATCCGAGTGTCTCTCCTGTACAACTTTTTTAAGAGGATGATGTGGATGAACTCCGTAGCGACTTTGTCAACTTTTCCGCATTTGAGTCTCAAGAAAATGTGTAACTTGTTTTATGGGGAAATTTAAACTTTTGGAGTCAGTTACTTCAAGAATGGGCTGCCGAGGAAGCAAAGAAGAGTCAGAGGAAGGGTCCGGAAAAGGTGATAAAAATGCAGGAGGTTCCGGAGGGTCGTCGAATACTGGAAATGCCACTGTGGCCGACTCAAGGGTTCCCATGACTGCTAAGCAGAAGTACAGCATTGTGGCCTCGTGGAAAGGAATTCACAGAGCCCTGGAACCAACAGGAATTGCCATGTTTATCAAGTAAGTCCAAATTGATCTTTTAATGAAAATTCCCCACCTATTTGTTTCTCTTACATGGGTCGATCAGTTCAATGTTTTTATTAATATTGCATCATTGTGAACTCATCCTTGAGTACTCGGCCTCTTATGTAAAATTCCTCTTTTATCTTAGGAGGATATCCTCCATTTTAGACAAATATACAAAGAGATCTTGGTGGATCTTGGGATGCATATAAATTGGGAGATATGGAACTTATAGCATAAACGGAGTATGTAAACGTATGCATTATAAAATTTTCATTCTAAATTCAGGGATGCACAATAACAATTTGTGCCACTTTATGCACCGTTGGCCTTCCAATCTTTTCTTGCTCTCTCACACCTATAATTCACATCTTCTCACTTATTTCCCCAGCCTCCTTTTGTGCTCTCAGGGCATGAAAGATTCTTGGGTTCTATTTAATGATTCCCGATCCCGAATGACACGGAAAGAAGGAGAGAGAACATTGAGAGATGAGAAAGTTTGGAGGAAGAATCAAAGTTTCATACATCCCTTCTAATCAAAGTATCTGGAAGGAGTTCAAGCTTAAACTCCCAGCCTTGATATTAAATGTGTCCAATTCCGTGGTGGAAATTGAAAGTAAGTATAATTGTTTTAAATAAATTTTAAGAATGTTAAAAGTTTTATACTCAAGTTTTATTGGGGATAGTTGTAATAGCCAAGGCCTTGGTCGTTTTCAAACAGCCGCAAATACAATAAAAATGAAAGTATTCCACCTCGCACATGTCGAGGCTCACCAGAACTTCTGGTTCGAACCTCAAAACACTGCATGGGCAGACGGATGAAGCAATATTTGCCATCATTATACTGATATTAAATTGGCCAGTTGGCTCATTAATTTTCATATGGAATGAGATCCTCATCGTCCTCAGAACATTTCCAATCCCACTGTTTAGTATGAAAATGTAAATAAATATCCTCAAATTTTTCAGAGGGGAAATGGAGGGGATTATGATAACTCAAATGGAATCCTTCTCAATTCAACTCATTTTTAGCACCCTAAGGTGAAGTTATGAATTTGCTGCTGAGGTTTCATCATCCCGCTGGGCTTCCCCGAAATTAATAATGAAGCCATTTCAATTCCTATTTGGACAGGAGCAATAATGATTTGACTCACCATGATAAATTTATGGTTGAAATCTAAACAAATTACACGCAACTGAAGGATTATTGTATGTCTTCAATATTACATACACGACGTATGTACTGATATTTATATTGTATTAACTACATCCTCACCTGTGTGTAATTTGTACCCATGCAATAAGTTAAGTAAAAGCCTATAATGTGAATAAGTCTAAAAGAGTATCCTTTATTTAATACAAGTAAGTGGAAAATTGGAAATTGGGATGAAGATTTTTTTCTTAAGCCATCTGAGCCCATTATGGAAAAAGAAAAGAGTAGTGAAAGCATTTTGTAATCTCCAATTTATTGGGCTCGCGAGAAGGCTCATATGACAAGGAAAAGGAAGGAGAGTGGCGCATCTGAAAATGGCGGACTTAACGCTTTTTGGCAAACCATTTTCCTCCTTCTTAATAGCCTCTCTCTCCACCTTTCCTACCTTTCCTCGCCTTGGGAGATTTTTTGCCAGGAGTAGAGCTCCTGCCCCGCCCAACTACTCCGGTAATTAAATAAAACGAGAATTGCCCGTATGGATATGCTTATTCTCTCTCCATTTCATCCTACCAAGATTTAATATCGAGCGAAAGGTTGGAGAAATCAATAAAATAAATATTTACTGTCATCCGGTTTCACTCCACTCCACTTTGTTTCTTTCTCACTTCTTTCAATCCGGAGGTAAATCAAGTTAATCACACACTCACAAATCAAGAGGAAATGAAGCTTTGGGTATGAAAAGGGATGATTTACGTCCCACTAATTTGATCACTTTCCCATTTGTCCCCACAGACCTATTTTCTACTTTCTTACAATTACTCTTACCATTCTGACACATGGGAGCTGAGACAGGATATTACTCTTTCACTACCACGACTTCTTAAGAGATTCTCAATTTCGATAATGCAAATAAATTCAAAATGTTCCCCACCAGACGTTTTAACTTTGAAGGCTTAAAATGGAAGCTAAATGTCTTCGAATTTTACCTATTCCACGATGACTTATTTATTCCAACTGTTCAAAAACTATTTTCCCTTTAACCATTACTGAGAATATGAATATAAAACTTAACATAAAACTCCATGCATTTTAAACAATTTTTAAACGTTTATAAATCAAGTTGATGCATAATAAAATTAGTCGAACCGGTCGAACGTCAAACCAATTAATTTTCATATGTATCGTTTTCATATATAATTAATATACTTAATCTCATATCTAGGATATGTAGGATACATTCATCAATTAATAAAGAAAAATTAATTGACGTTTAATTAGGTGAATTAATTTGAGTAAAATTATTTAATCCAATCTCAATATTCATTAAAATGATGTAAAAAAGAAGGTAAAGTAAAGGTTTCTTGACAAGGTTTCCCTTCAAACTTCAACCTCTCAATAGAACTGAGAAATGTAAGAGTAAAGTTTTGACGGAGTTTGAGAGGTAGGTAAGTTTAATCTCCTTTCCCAACTCTCCAAAGGAGAAGGTTGGGAGAAAGATCGAAGTCCGCCAAGAACATTATTATTATTATTGCATCAAGCTTTGAGCCTCAGGGTCTCATTCACTTTAATGTGAAAGGGTTCTCTCAAGAGGACGAGGGTCGTCCCACTCCTTTAGTAAACTCCCTACGTCCAAACTACGAAAGAAGTTAAAAGGGAAAATAAGTCTCCCAATTCTTCTCCCACTATTTAACTTGCAAAGTGGCATAAAAATGAATGTTTACCGTTTCTTGTGACAAGACACAGGAAGGACCGACGGAGCATTTATTATGCCTACTAACATATCCCAATGATCATCGCCTATGTACTGATAGTTATCCTATGCTCCCTTTACCTCACTCCCAACTTTGCCCTTTTTAACGAAGATAAAGATGTCGAAATAGTGGAGGGGATTCCTTCAAGTGTTTATTGGAACGACTCTCCCAAATGGAGATTTCGCTTAAATGTCATTAGAGTGAGAATCCATTATTTTTCCTTCTTAGGTAATTCCTTAAGTAGTCTCATTTGGCCGGAGTAGATAGGCCATTAAACGCCTAAACCAGGAGACATAAATATTTGATTCTCCAGGATATGTGAAAGGGTTTTAAAGCTATGGGAAAACTCCCTTCATTTTCTTTTCCGTTACTCCATTTTAAGATTTTATATTCGGGAAGATCTTCTTTCTACGCAGCGTTGTAATCACAATCACATTCACATCAAGTTATAAACGGTTTTATGGACCGCATCTCACCACCAAAGTACACAATCAAATGCATAAAAATATTTAGATGGGCAATTTTATTTATTTATTATTTAATAAATCGTTTATTATAATCGAATTGAGGAATATCTTGGAAATTGTGCATTTAATCATGTATTATTATGTTTGTTAATGTGTTAAACTTATTGTACAGCGAGATTTGAAAAGAATTCTTATTTTCTCCTTATATGTTTATTTTTCTATTATCCTTGCTTATACTCTAATAGTCCAAGTAGTGGTTCCTTTTTTCTCTAAAATGGTTTCAAGTAATTACTCCTATAAGATTACATAGCAATTCAATGTAAAAAAATTACATGTTATTTGCCTTCGTTACCCTCTTTTCTGTTTTCTCAAATTAAATAAACATTATTTCACCATATTTAATTCAATAGATTTCTTGTAATCATGCTTTTATAAGATATTTATAACTTATCTGCAAGAAAAGAAGGCAATTTTAAAAAAAGGTCAACGAAGAACCATTACTTGGACTATATATCCATCATGTCATTGTTTGGCCAATAATGCGTAAGTGCAAATTGGGATATTTTGAATATTAATATTACATATTGTAACATACATTTGCGAATTCTAAGAATGAGGACAATGGAAAATTATTATACACTGTCAAAAATTGCTTATATAACTCAATCTTTAATTTATTTGTAACACACAAGTATTTTTGTATAACATGTGAATGGTTCATGTTACTTCTTATTTACTTCCAAGATTATTTTGACTGACATATCTTATTCGCATTTCCATAAAAAGTTGATCTGTTGGATATAATTGACTATGTAAATGTAGCCATATTATGCATTCGTATAATTATCCATCCTTGTCAGGAAAGTCATTTCTCAACTCTCGGCTAATCAGAACGACAGACCCTAACGAATACACATAATAGCTAAATGTTAAAACACCCTGTAAAATAATACAGCCCAGGTTCAAAGTATTATTTAAAGTAAAGCTCCATAATAATGAAAAATTATATGTACTATTTGACATCGTATGTTTAGAAAAGCGTGAAGAAGGAAAGAACTTAAATAATAACTGCAAAACAGTTTTGAGTTTCTTATTATATTTATTTTAGCCAAAAGACTACAATGGGAGTTTGATGTTTATTCCGAAAATAAGTAAGCAATAAAATTGTTTTATGCTCAACCAAAGATAATTTCCTGAATGTG
Organism: Neelides folsomi; assembly: GCA_034687125.1. NCBI lineage: Eukaryota > Metazoa > Arthropoda > Collembola > Neelipleona > Neelidae > Neelides > Neelides folsomi. Next base: position 46,481 of record JAQGBZ010000147.1, on the reverse strand, counting down.
AAGGGAACATGTGGAGCATATAGCGGATCTTCTGGTCGAAAGTTCTTGGTCTTGAGCAAAACGGAAGTATCTAATCCTGAGGCTCCAACTGGTAGACTTGTTGTGAGAAAGAGAGGAAAGGAGGGGAAACAGAATATTGATTTCTCTAACCCTTTGATTGTCTACATCATATATTACATAAATATATAGATATACCTTTTTCATATTCCCCTCACCCTAAGAGGTCGTAATTGATGTGTGAGTAAGGATGTCCGATCTGATTTCCCATAAGGCTAAATAATTTACCATTATTACTCCCTATTATCTATTAAGGAACTTCCCAACACTAGGGAAATTCCTCGCATTCGTCACAGAACAGATTCGAGCTCCATAATTTGCAATTTTAATCAATAGCCTTCTCTTGTTCTTTAGTTGAAATTGTAAAGCATGGGAGCAGAAGGAATCTGTTGATCAAATTTGCTAATGGTCTCTACGTTGGCATTCAATGATTCAATGCAAAATTAACTTATTTCACTTTACCCTCAATGAGGAAAATTCATCAGACCGTAATGGAGCTGACCAGGATATCAAACGTCCCATCGTCATATCCCTCTTCTGTATTATTTACACGCAAGTCTCTTCTTGTGCGCCTTCATCCCAAAATCCAATCCATGGTTGGTTTATGAATTATGTAAGGAATCGACCATGGCGAGAGAAATATTTTGAGGTCATGAGCGAATGGTCGAAGGGAAAGCGGAGAAGGAAGTTCATTAGCTCTACTTGTTGTTCGCTTGACCAACAAATCCCTTGCTTCAGAACCGTCTTGGATATCATTTTTTAGAAATTCCAAGAAAATTTTTATACAATATGTCATACACAATATGTCATACTCACTCTGTATTCGTATAAATATGCACATACTGTATCGATGAATTTGACAATGGATTTAAAATCTCCCTGGGCTTTCCCATAAAGCATAAAAGCCATAAAGGGTCTCCAACAAGGACATAAATATGTAAAATGAATATAAAAGTAAGAAGCCAAAAAAGTGGAGGAAATGGAGGAACTGAATTGAGGTAAACGTTGAAATGAAAAATGAAAGGAGTGGAAAGGGATTAACCCGCCGCAACATATTGAGTTTCATTAATTTCCCTTTCAATTTCAGACTCTTTGAGGAATATTCCGAGCTACTGGATCTCTTTGAGAAGTTTGCGAGTTTGAGAACGAAAGAGCAGCAAGAAGAGAGCTTGGAGCTGGCTGAGCACGCCTCCATGGTCATGTCCACATTAGACAACGCCATTCGGTCCCTTGACAATCCAGATGCTTTCGTCCAATTCGTCGAGCAGACGGGTGCCTCTCATCGTCGCATTCCCGGTTTCAGTAAAGATTTCTTTTGGGTAAAAAACTTTTTTGAGATTTTTTTTATTAAATTGCTTTTTTAGCTCGCACTCCTACACTTGAAGTGAGAGTGTCTGTCGACTATTGCCAAATACTTAGATTTACGAGTAGACGAGTACAATATATACCTCCTCATATTCCAACAACCTTTCGAGCTCAAAATGTAGTAAATGATCAAGAGAATCTTTGATTCTTCTCACTTCTCATGTATTGGTTTCATACAAAATACATCATTCAAAAATATAAAAAAACTAGACATTATATCTCTAGTATCTTTGACGTTGCTGGCCCTTTCTAGATATTAAATCACTTCACAGCAGGAGGTCTCCCTGAAGAATTGACAACTTTGATCGTGCAATCCGCATTTTCCTTTTCAAAATTTTTCTTTTTAATCTCAAATATTTTTGATGATCTAAAGAATATTCAATCTCTGCTCTGTCTTTTAATCTTTAAAAATGTGCGTAGGTATATAAAATTAAAATATGATCAAAATCACCAGATCAAAATAATACTTTTTAAAGTATTTTGAAAAGAGTATGACTTGTAATATGTTAGAAGACCTCTTAATAGTTAATATCAAATTGTAGGTGTAAAGTAAATAAAGGAATCAACGAAGTAAATTAATTTTGCGGCAAATAATAATAATACTTACTAGTAAGAGATAAATTCTATTCTTTGGAAGTCAAAGACATCAAAACGATGTGTCATTCGTCCGCCTCCACTCCTAAGCTTTCCATGATGAACCAGATGATTAATCATTTAATCAATAAAATTTCGCGAGACCAAGAACACGTTATACTTATACTTATACATGTTAGAGCTTTCTAATTTAATTCATATGATCACTTTAATCATATATTTTTATTATATTGTATAGTTATTATAATTATTCCTAAATTAGTAAGTGGCTCAACACAAGTAAAGTGAGAAATGAGACATTGAGTTCTATTTTTAACTCCCGTTTAAAATACATGGGATTTTCTCATATCTCAAAATGCACGCTAGTTGGAACCCAATTTAGAGTTTAATATGATTAATAACCATAATACAACTCATAAAAAATTTGGATTCCAACTAGTGCGTATTTTCTATTATGAATTTAATTGTCAATTAGGGCACAGAATTCCTCTTGTAAATATTTTAAATGAGTTATATAATGTGAATAAAAATGGAAATATGTAATAATATTGCAAATGGATATATTACAAATATAAATAAATAATTAAATAACTGTTATGAACATCCTCAAACCGCCAAAAAAACCGCCAATGGGGCGAAATGCAACATCTATGGGTTTAAAACCTTCTCACTTTACTTGTGTTGAGCCAAGTACAAAAATTTATGTATGCAATACATAATGGTTCGTTACTCGTACTTAAAATTTATTTTGATAATGCAAAGGACAAAAAGTTATAAGTATTGGAAAACTTAAACGAGCTTAATGCAATTCAGGAAAGAACCTTTCACATTGAAAGGTTCAATATGAAAATACTCTAAAAATGAATTGAAGCTCCCGAGATAAGAAATGAGAACAAGGGACTTTTATCATGAACTTAAATGCTATTCAAATGTTTTAAAGTAGCATCGTTATCTTTCATTTGTGGCACAAATATTGTGCTTTAAAATACAAAAGGCATAAAATAAATAATATTTAAAAATCATAGATGTAATAAATTTTATCATTAAATTCATATCGGTTCAATTTCATATTACAGATGTATTAGGAAAAAGCCTTTAGTAGGAGTAGAATTGAAAAATTCAAAGTAGACCTTTATTGATTTGATCCTAGGTGTTCAATTTTTAAGACTCCTTAGGATTGGAATATCAAAGTAATTGAATTGACTGGGAGAGTAAGAAGCGAAGCAGATTCAATTGCTCTCAAAATGAGTGATGTCGAGCAAAAGGAGGGCGCATAGGAATTGAATAGATTCATTCCACCATTTCTGCGGATTTAATTCAATAGGAATTGGTGCGAAAGATGGGTTTAACGAGGAGAACTCGGCCCCAATGGAATGACTCCCACTTTCTCGACCACTTCAATTCGATAATGACCAACAATAGTGGAGTGAGTGAGATGAGTGTGGCAAGACCGTCCCTTGGGTCTTATTCCCTATGTGGAAACACAACTCAGGGTTGGAAAGTGTGGTGGAGGACGAGACGGAATTTAAAATGCCCACGTCGTCTCTTCCAACATCCCTCTTCGGGCTAGTTGTTGACAGGAGAATGACAATGGAACTTGCCTTTGTGGAGACCTTCTCTTGCGGAGAACATTTGACTATAGACTTGAACAGAGTTGAAGACCATTAAGATCTCAAATGGCCATACATATAATACATTGTGGTTGATGGTCCTCGGGACTTTCTGGCATCCCAAGGAAATGTTTTATGGACCTCGGAGCTTTGTGAGCAAAATTCTCAATTTCTTCGACTCGAATTCTTGGATTTTGGAAAACTGAACATTTGAAGAACTTCCCCTCAGGAGAGAATCCAATGAGACATGGAGCAATAAAGGATATTCCTATATTAGTTGTCTCCATTTATTGGTCTCGTCGAACTTCCCAACTTCCCTACTAAATACATGAGATTCAGAACTAACTACATTTTCAAAGTTAAATATAGAAAATGTCAAGGCATAGATCAAAGCAATATTAGATTTATATTGCTTTGCTCATTGGTCTATGAATCTAAATGATATTTTGAAATATTATATCTGCGAATGCAATTTCGAGATTAACTGTAGATACTATAATTGTCAATAGTCGTATAAAACGACTAAAATCAACTACCAAAAGGGACCAAACCTCATAGTATCAATGATATTATCAAATATTGAGCATAAAAAGAATATTATTCAATTCTCCATTGCGCTCCTCGTTTTATTACACTTGAAAACTCCGTTTAATAAAATAAAATTGTTTAATAAAATTCAACAATTTTATTGGACAATTTTCATTACATTTTCCAATAAGATTCATAAAAAACTTGAATTAAACTGACATTGAGAAATATATCTTAATTAGATATAAACTAAAGTATTTTTACTAAAGTTTTATCGTCAGTCTGTATAAGCTACTATGCAAAAAAGCTACTATACTATACTACTTAAATAAATAGTATACCTAATTAATATACTTTTAATTGCATTCCAATGGTGAATAAGGGGAAGCTGTGAGGAAATGATGTTTTAATAGGTTAGTCGTTTGAAATAAGATTAATGTAGTAAATAAGCAGGTGGATGAATGAAGTAAAATCCCGAATCTCACCGCTCGATAAAAATCTATCGACCTGGGTCTCGTTGGATATCCCGGACTCTTCCGAGTAGAATGACTCACTTTTCCCCTCACTTTCTTCCATTGTCTCTTATTTTCCATCAGTTTGAATGAAAGAGGTTTGTTGGGAAAGACTTCCTTTTTATGACTCCCCGTGCATGTGTGACTTGTAAATTATTCACTCAATTTCCCACGATTCCCACTTTGATCATCAAAACAACGATCGGTTCTTGGGCATTCGGCCATTCGCCTTCAAATTAAAATAAATACAATATTATTTCCTACACACTACTTACAAAGAAAATTAATTTTATAGATTCTCACGAACTATTTATTTTGAACATTTTATTTTTTCTTCATTTATTCTACGTGGAGGTATTTTCTAAACTACAGTTATACCCTACTAGTTTGTATTCTTTTATAAGTGTCTGTACTCCAAATATTTGTAAATTCTTATGGAGGTATGTACATTATTATAAGCATGAAATTGAATGTACCATTAATTATATGAGTTTAACCTGAATGCGAAGAGATAAATAAAGTAGTTGGATGAAAAACTATAAATTACTTTGGTATATTGGTAGTTAGCATTATAAAATAACGAACATTTTAGTTCATTCATTCCAAGAATTTCAGTGCACATCAACAAATTTCGAATGTGGTTTTAAAACATGCCAATTATCTTAAAATGGTTTGGCCTTTTAGTCCACCATTCTGTGTTTTGGCGATCTCTATTTTCCTGAAATCGTATATTATACTTTTAACTCTCTTTTTGATTAGCGAATGGGATTAATGGGCTAGGGGCTTGTCTGGACAAAAGCCAGAAGGCCCCCAACACTCTAATGAAAGGTCAAATGCCACGCAATTAAATGAAAGCAGATATTTAGTCATTTCATCCACGTTTGTTTGTGGACTTGTACACACAATGCATGAAAGAGAAACGATTATTTTATGAATCCAAACTGTCCAGTTAGCTTTCGCATTAGTCATATTTTAATTACCTATTTATCGTAACAAAGAAATGGGAAAACTTTTACAATTTATTCTCATAAAAATGAACAGATGTTCAAATTAATAAGCTAAGTATTCATGTATCATTCACAAATTGAATAAAATAACACTGATTAAATTTTACAAAATGTTGGATCTTTTACAAATTCGATGATACTCAATTAGGCGGATAAAGCACATTCATAAATATTAATACACGGAATATACGCTTAAATTTTATTTTGAAAACTCAAAAGGTTGAAGTTCGAATATAATTAATTTAGCAAATGTTTCTCTTTAAAGAACACTAAAGTTTCTTCAATAAAGTTTTTAAGATAATTGGGGTTTCTCAACTTATGAAAGTTTTCAAATAACATATCAGTATACTAACATATATCGGACTTGTTAATGTGATCATTAATATAAATATCTTTTGTTTTGTGTTCAGAAAATCGAGAAGCCGTTTCTTGAGGCGGTGAAGGAAACTCTCGGCGATCGGTTTACAGACAACATCGAGAACATTTACAAGATTGCTATTCGACTCATTATCCAAACTCTTATAAGTGGATATGAGAAGGCGGACGGTTGAAAATGTCGTCCAAACTTGCATCAAATTATAATGATAAAAGCTGTCCAAATCGTGTCACGTTCATCGCCTCTTGAAAGTTTTGATTAGGATGAAGAAACTACAATGCTAAATACATACAAGTTTTCAACTACGAGGTAATTCTCTTAAAGAAGAAAGAGAGAGAAAACGGAAGAAGCTTCTAAACAAACTTGTGTAAAATAAAGTGACAAGAACTTTCTTCACGAGTGTGATCTTTCTCTATAAGAGGAATGTGTCTCTGTGTTGGGAATATTTAGTCGAGAATCATTTGGTATTAAATAGTCAAAGCTTCTTCTTCCAAATCCACCAATCTCTTTAAGTTGTGCAAGTTAATGTAAAGTAAGTTATTTTCCAATCTTTTACAAACAAATAGTAATTAATTATTTCCTCTTCTGAGTGATTGTGGGTAGTGAAAAGTAGGTCAAGCTTTCATTTGCGTTTTATGGTGCTCGTCTGATGAGAATATTTGTTAAATTCTTGTAATCATATTGAAAATAATAATGTATAAATATAATTAATGTACAACTCAAAAAATAATTACTTGTGTGTTGTTTTTGTATTTATAAATGAATGCTAAAGTTCTGGAACATTTATTTGCTATCTCATTATGTAAATAAAGATTCGCGATGAATATGAAAATATTTTGTGTGCTCCAACGTATTAAAATTTAAGTCAATATTAAATATAATTATGTAGTTTAACTGTTTAACTATATTGTATATAGCTATACCTCGGGTTCTTCCTCTCCAAGTCGGTCAATGTGATGATTTCATTCTTTTCTTCATCTCCATGCTGGAAAATGAGCAATGAGACGGAGAGATTCCTTTGAGTTAATACGTAACATATTTAATAATTATGTGTAGCTCAGCATTTTTCCCCGTCTATCTACATTGCTACTTTCACTCATATTTATAACATTTATAAAAGTGATTCCAACCAACTGCTCACTTGTTTAACTTTACTACCTTACCTAGTCGCAAAGGCTATGTATTATTATATTAGATATCATTATTACCATACATCTGGCTCGTCGGGATTGAATAGAGAAATCGCCGCGGCTGTACCCTATCATTTCCGGACAAAAGAGTCAAAAGGCTGAAAACCAGAAACGATTTCGAGCCTTCAAAGAAAGGGCAAATTCTTTCGATTGATTTCTCTCCCAATTTATTGACCCCGAACGCTTTTATTCCAACACTCACATTCCCTTAAATGTTGTAATATAATTAGGATTACATTATTTCCCTCATTACATTTAAATGCTAGTTAAAAGTTTATCAGCTTCAGCTTTTGCTTGGTAGTCATTCAAAGTGAGTATTTAAACTATAAATTATATCACATCGTCTTGTTAATTTCTTTAGCGTTTTGATTGTACAACCTAAATTTTCTTATAAATTATTTAGGTAATTAAACATTGAAAATACATAATTCAATATAATCAATCAATTACTCTATTCAAATTGTCTTTTGTAAAATTTATTTATGTATAGGATACCAAATCTACAGATACATACCTAACATAGATGTATTATGTGTAATAAATATAAATTGAGATTATATCATTAAATTTTCTTTTTTGGGTAATACAATAACACTTGAACATAAAATATTGAAAATTAGCTATTATGTAACATTTATTCGATGTACGTGTCTAACTAACATATATGAATGTACTATGTACATTATAAATATAATGTGGGCATAATACCAATATAACTAAATATTAACTTGTTCTTATTGACCTTTACCTTTTGTAGCATGATATTTAAAAAATACCATGCAATACATGCACGGTACATACATACTGTGGATAGAAAACATTCTAATGTGTAACCTTGCATTACTAATATTTACCTAACTTCACATTTTTCTTATTACTAATATTTATTTAATTTTATAAGATTTAAATTAATGTTTAATCATGTTCAAAATCCAAAAACAGGTTGAAAAACAATGGGTCATTTCCTTTTTTCCTTCTTTTCTTTCAATTAATATTATTTATTTCCTATATAATCACTTTTAAGTGTTTTAGTTTGCACACATTTGTTAAAAAGGAAATTGCACATATATATTGTAGTACGTAATATTTGTTAGTTGCGTATATTGGTAAAAGTGTTTATTAGGTAAATTCAGGAAGAATACTAACTTTAAGAGAAAGTACAATTACATAAAATACAACTGGAAAGATTTTTCTTTTTATTATTACAATACATTAAATTAATTATAGCTAATCATTTAATTATTTTATTTGAATATGATATATTGATTTAAGCTAGGTATGTATGTATTAAATATACATAGCATAAATATAAAATATGCACTTCATAAATCAATGAAATGAGCAATATTAATAAAAATATGTTTAACAATTTGAAAATAAAGTACCATACATTAATAAACGTTACTTATGTATATGCGTATTTTAGAGTACATTCTATTTGTAAGGGTTAAAAATTTACCACCTTCGTTAATTGCAAGTTGGAAGTGGATGTTGTTAATAAGAATAATGCCTGTCAGTGCTATCAGACATTTTCAATGCACGTTTAGTTGAATTGTCAACTTTGATTTACATAACATCCTGAATATGAATATCTCAATGAAATTGAAATGTATAGCAATGAGATTAACCCTTGAAACAGAGGCTTTTACCATTATTACTTTAAAGATGTTTTAACTTTTTGATAAGTATTAAACACAACACATTTTTAGATATTGCCTAACTTATTTATTCTTTTCCAAATTGTAACAATTATAAGAACATTGAATATTTACCAATTTCTTTGAAAATATTATCAATTATAGTATAATGATAATTCAATTGTTTTTAGTTTAAGATTATTATAGATTAATAATTATTGTTGTGATAATTATAAACATTTTAAATTAAGTATTGAATGCAAAAATTGACGCTTAAAATTAAAATAGATTTAAATAGTGTTCATGCATAATTCATGTAGATTGTTTATTTATTACATTACAAATAAAACTGTTTAAAAGATCCATTTAATAAGTGTAGTTAAACGATCTATGTACATTTTAAAACAGAATGGTTATTCGAGTACCTAGTTAAGATTTTAAAGTTAAATTTTTTGACTCTAATTATGGAAATTCTACCAAGTCAATTTCTAACTACTCCCATATAAAATTGATAATATAAACTCTTTGTATATTAAATTATCATTAATATGAGAATATACCTTATAATAAATACAAAGAATTCCACAATTATTGATACAAGATCAACTTTAAAATCTTTTCTAACTCAACTAATCTCCCTTTTATTAAAATATCTCTGGACGTACATACATTTGAAAAGTGACGGAGTTGTACATGTTGTTAATTAAGCCAATCTAAGGTTTCTAAAATATATAAATTCAATCATATTTCTAATTTATTGAAATTAACTTGTCAAATGTACATTAGTAATTTGTTAAGGTGGATAATGCAGCCATCAGAACATGTCCAACCAAATGAAAAACGAAATGAGAGTATAAATAAATAAATTTTGTATCATCAGCTATTATTTCTTTAAAAATGCATCATGAATTCATGACCAATGTGAAATAAAAAGGCTGCGAATTTATCAAATACGGAAGTTTTGTATTCATATAATAATTTTGAGTTTTCAAGTTAAAATACATAATATCATAATTTACATGTTAAAATATTTTTTTATTTAAAATACCATTATTACAGGTGATGAAATATCGTAATATGTCAGTAAATTACTAATTTAATAAGAGAGGAAGTAATACTATTATTATTAATTAAAATATCAATAATTTTTTATCTTAATTTATATAGATTTGAATGGCTATATTCATCTTTAAACTTTGGGATTATTGATTAGAAGTAAACTGGAAAAGATAAATCATAATACAAGAATGTATTACATTCCGTTAATTGCACAATTAAACAGTTTGGACATGTATTGTACACAAATAAATCATTGAAATCATAATATTTGATATATAATTTATATAATAAATTGGAAATACTATGTTAAACGATTTAAGGTTTTGGATTAAGGACATCTTTTAATATCGAATTGCTCTTCTCTGCTTGGTTGAGAATAGGAAGGGTCACAGACATTTCCGAGACTGGATGTTCAGTTTGAATCCCAGAGGTTTCGGGTGACGCTGAAGAGCTGCTGCTCGACTAAAATGGGAATTAAAGTGAATTCAATTGATAATGAATTAATGAAGGGTGAGATAAAAGGAAAGAGTGTAATATAGAGAAGTGGAAATTTGTTTTTCATTCAACTAACCCTCGAACTCCTTCGGCCGATTTCATCTGGACCCATTTTCATTTGGAGTATTGGCTGCGACTCACTCTCTAAGAATCGAATGAACGCCTCGGATAGTGACTAGAGAGAGAGAAAAGGGGCATTGTTAATTAATGGAATGAACGAAAGGATGTCTCTCATGTTCTTTAAATAGGGGAAAGCTTTTACTTGTTTCTCTCCTGGAGAGCTCGCTTTGCCGAAGGGCCAGAGAGAACTTGAGGATTCAAGTCCCGTCTTTTGTCGATCTTCCCTATTGAAATCGAGGACGGTCGCAATTACACGAAGAACCTCCTTCCTTTTGTCTCCGGGAGTTGAGAAATACCCAACGATCAAATTCTTTATCAAATACCTAAAATTTAAATTAAATATTGATTTAAAACTTTAATGCATTCAAATCTAGGATTACTAATAAAATAAAAATAAAATATTATAATAACATATTTAATTATTTATTATTCATGTGTTTTTAATTTACCGATCAATTTTTCCATCAAGATTTTTGGAAACTTCGTCCATTTGCGATTTGAACTTCCCAACTTCAGCTTCTCTTTCAGCGACTAAAACAAAAAAAAGTAGAAATGGGTCAAATGACTTCTTATGAGTGTAATTTGAAGATTAAACATAAAAAGTGTAATTTAATATTAAATAAATAAGAAATTGAGTCTAATTTCTGTCTATTCACATGTCTATGAGTCTACTTGTAAATAGAAGTGAGAAATATGTCGGAGGGATTTAATTTTCTCGGAGAGGATAATTAGAAAGGAGTTGCTCATTCGAGAATTCCAGGGATTCAATTCAATGACGGCGTCTTGTTTGATTAGAAATGTTGGTGGGACGTCGAGCGAAGCGATTGAGGGGCCGCCATGCTTAAGTTCCAGCCGGGATACAAGTATTAGACAGACACTGGTCTCTGAGATCAAACCAGTACCTGACATAATACTCATAACCCAAACCAGAGGATTATTGCGACGAGGAGAGCCATGCCACAGCCAAGGGCCAAACGTCAAATCCAATATTTCGGATTAACCATTCCTCTCCAAATGCTTCATTTCCGGTATGAGACTTGCGAATTCATTAAGGTAATAGCAAGGGCTTATTAATACAAGGTATAGTAAATACAAACAAAATCCATCCACAAAACTTATTATTCTAATTTTTTATATAAATTAATTATAATATAAAAATATTTCACATTCATGTTATTAAATATTTAACTAAAGACACTACATTTCATCCAATTAGGTAAATAACAGAATTATACTTAATGACATACGACAACAATTGTTTATTAAGGATTTTTTATACAATTTTGAAAATAAGGGTAGACCACCATCTTAATAATATGAGAATTTCACCCTTTTTTATGTCATCAATTTATACATATTCGGCATGAGATATTCACGTTTTTGAAAATTACATTACGCATGGGAAGTTTAATTAATGTTTTATTGCTTTTATCTCATCACTCCACAAAATGATAAACCTTCAATATAATATAACTAGTAGAATATAAGTAGGTGGCCATCTGAGAACTGCTTACAATTCATTCCTTGAGCAATAAGTCTAAAGAATACAGGCATAACTAAATACGTATATAGCATTTAAACGTAAATGTAATAGTATATCAAGAATTAGCTAAATATTTAAATGAAACTTTATGACTGTAGTGAGATATAGAAAAATGATGATGTATTGAGTAACATTAAGAGAGATTAGAGTTGAAGCATGTCATTAGCTATAGCACTCTTTTGCGATTAAGTCAGCCCAAACTGCCTTATTTTCTCTGTGTAATAAATATTTCAATTTTAATTCGATAAAGGTAATTTTCTCCTTTGCCAAAAGTAATGGAGCATGAGAGGTTAGTTAGCATTCTCTTTTGATATTTACCCTAAGTTTCTTATGTGGTTTAGGTATAATTTTGAAAAAAGACGCCTACTGGTACTACCTCACCGTGAAGCAATAATTCATACAAAGGAAAGAAAAGTCCAAAGAAAACATCTTCATAATTATTTTTTTCTGCTAATTAATACAATAAATTATATAAATATTTTAGTTGTAGACTTTATGCATTTAAGACTTCCGATTTACATCCTATCGAGGAATATAATAAATATTTAAGAATTGTTACAAAAGTATTATAAGGACTTTTCACACCTTTCGTAACCAATGCTATTTGTTCTTAGGCCAAATGGGGAAAGCAAGTCATAAAAGGAGATCACTTATCATCACGTAAAATTTCACAGATCCTTGCATGCACGCAATCTCATATATGAAGAAACAATTTTATCGACCATGCATTCATTTAGTCAAAAAAGATTGAATGAACAGATTAAATGGAAGAAAGAAATCACAATGATTGGACACACTAAAATAGAAATTATAAAAATATTATTATTTCAATATAAAACTACTTACACATTGATTAATTAACCATAATATTTTTAACTACTTAAACATTGATAAAGTCCGAGCGTCATTGTATGGTAGTATTCAAATACTAAACAGTTCAACTTAAGTCTATAGAGCTGAAGAGAGAAATGATGTAGCGGAGATGATTAGTAGGTCGAAGAATTTTCTCTACATGGATGAGAAGCGGATGATAGAAGGAGCCCCAAGAGAAGAATTGCATTAGCCGTGGGCCAAATCTCACTGAGCAACCCGAGAGCTCTTCCCCACACCCTTCCCCATAAGGGGTCGAGTGCAGGATCAAACGACCGTCTCTGAGTTACCAAATGAGATTAGTCCAAGCAACTAATAATGATTAGTGTGGGTTTTAGAGTTTTTAGTCATCAGCTTGTCAGTGGCCGTTGTATTAAAATGGTTAGTGGATTATTCGAAGAACTCCCTCACCTTCGTTGATGATTTCTCCCTCACGACCAAACTCCTCACTTCACCTCCGGAGAATAAAAAGGGGGAGACCACCGCAAATGGAGAACTTATCGTTAGTAAAGCCCAACTACCAGAGCAGGAGCGACTCATGAATAAATCCACGAGCTTTGTCCAGCCACTCGAACGTCGAATTGGATAGGAACGGTTCTGGAGGAGGTGTACACACATACATATATCTCATATATGTGAATATGGTAAGAGGTACTCATCTATCCCAATTCCAAATTCAGTCATGAATTATTCGGGTCGAGAAATGAAATGAAATGGTCATCTCAAATATGCAAAGCTAAAACATTCCATCTCAAGACTCTTCTCATAACTTATGCAGTCGCTAACTGTCTTCTCCTTTTTGATAGCTCAGAGTTATTATTAAGGGCTCTTATGAGCTCCCGTGCTTGATAAAGGAAAATATTTCCCTAACCACGAAACCCTCCATACACACACTCGAGTGTGTTGGACTCAATCGGACCCATTTATTCCCCTATAACTCGATATCATGATTGTGGGGGAAATCGCTTCTTTAATAATTCAAATAACTTGACATTACTCGATAGCCAAAAAATATAATGGCTCGTCCGTGCCCATTCTGATTGCACTAAACAAAAGATAACGCCAACGTGCGTTGTCTCCCTTCTACTATTTATACATACACAGGTAATATACCTATCAATACTTGCTACTAAAATGTACAAACAAAATGTATGGCAAAGGTAAAGGGTAATTAAATTAAACCCAATTAAACACTAGTATTTAAACTTAATTTAAGACAACAAAGTGAATGAAGGCTGTAAATATGTGAGTAGCATGGTTTGAGTGCAGAGAATAAAAAACAAAAGTCATGAAAAGAAGTTTAGTGGTCAAAGTGGAAGGGTTGAGTGCTTACTTAACTCTAATTATCATCCTTAACAATTTAATCGGACTGTCGATGCAATTAACAATTAAAGACTCAAATTAATCATAAAATTCCTAATTAAATATAATTAATCTAACTTAAAGTAAGGTCTGTACATGAAGCTAAATTGGCACGAAAACAAAGTTTGCATTCATCTACTATGTAAAATAATAACCAAACAAAGCAAATTAAAACCCCCAGTTGATTCCGATGTGTTGATGATGTTTTGAAATTAAATGATTCGGGAGAGGCTCGATGCTTTTGTGGATCGTCTGGCCAGTATCAGCTGGTAACTTGGGAGTCGTGGCTAGGCCTTTTCAACCCAAATTACCAACTGATATTTGACACTCGATCACATGCAAAGCGAACATAGATGACAAAAAAGACAATCATCTTCCACCTCTTGAGACCGCGGGGACGAAATGCAATATGTTTCAATGGAATCCAACTCAATCAAGTCAAATGAAAGGAAGGAACCGCACAACACACATCTTGTTCTCAAGAGACTCCCATTTCATGCAGGTGAAAGTGTGAAAGAAAAGCGTAATACCTTGTACTTTCAGGTCTCCGATAATGCGGCTTTTCTCTTCAATTTGAGTGCTCAGCTCTTGAGCGGCATCGAGGCCTGCCCGGGCCTTAGCGAGCAGAGACGATTCAAGGAGCAAATCTTTCTCAATCCGATCCTTCTCCGCTTCAAGCTCTGCTTTCTCAGCTCGGAATGACTTCTCGAGGCCTTTAATCTCCGATGCTTTTTCTGTAACCAGTAACG
Organism: Neelides folsomi; assembly: GCA_034687125.1. Taxonomy (NCBI): domain Eukaryota; kingdom Metazoa; phylum Arthropoda; class Collembola; order Neelipleona; family Neelidae; genus Neelides; species Neelides folsomi. The sequence continues at coordinate 31,407 of JAQGBZ010000147.1, read as the reverse complement.
TTTCCACTCTTATATACTTACAAAATCAATCAAATTACTTAAAGGACATTAAGTACAAAGCTCTTATATTCCACTGTCCTAATATGCTCAAATTTTTATGGTGGAAATTCGTTTAATGCTTCACTTATTAAATGCCATTACTCATCAAATTTCATGCCTTATAAGCTTATTAACCTTAAGGAATGGAAAGTCCATCAGAGTTTTAAAATACAAATTACATATAATTTAAAAATCCACCATAAAATAAGATATGAGATATGAGATAACAGATTACAGCTTAATAAAAAATAACCACATTAATAAATATGCAAGATTAAATCATTTTACATTCTTTAATTTTCATTCATTCTTGGTTGTATTACCTTTCTGAAATTGCTCTAACACAAAGTGTAAATTCTGTAGTTGAGTGTTCATCTTTGCTATTTGGTCTTCCAAAGAGACATTCTCTGATTTGAGAAGTTCTTTTTCCGCATTGAGTCTAACGACCTCTTCTCGTATGCTCCCGTTTCGCTCACTAAATAAATCATCACAGGTAAAAATCAATTATAAAATAAATATTGGTATACTTTAAAAACATATACAAAACTATGAACTTCTCCATAAATCGAGTTTACATAATATTCTTATGTAAGATGAAAAAGGTAAATAGAGTGGCACGGGAAACTGACAACCCTGGATATCTAGTTTAAATTATCTATTCAAAAGGCTTGGACCGACGAGATATCCCTCCAAAAATCAATCAATATGGATGGTCATGTTAAGGGGGTTTACACATATTGAGCAAGCACTCAGCCGACCACCCTTCTTCGAATAAGTAAAAATGAACGAGTCAGCAGGGAGTGATGTTTATAAGGTACACTCTTTTTAGTCGAGGCATGCAATGAGGAATACTTTGCATAAAATTTGTTCGACCCCCATAAACACTTTAGCTCTACAAGATTTTGAGCTTAATGACGTTACAAAATAAGAATATGCATGGAGGGATCTGCCTGGCCTTCATGTCAAGCAAATCATAAATTCCAGGGCACGCCGCCGATGTTAAGAAACGGGGGAATCTCCCTTCTGATATTCTAACTATAATATGAGCATCAACTCATCATCAAGAGCTATATGAGGTAAAAAGGATAAAGAGCACATCACGAATGAACAAAATCAATAAGAAGGCTCACTTTTGTTGTATTGTCTGAACGATTTCCTTTTGTAGTTCCGCCATTTGGAACTTTAGCCCTTTTTCTTTCTCTTCGCTCACCACGGCCTCGCTCGTGTATTGTTCCTCCAATTCAACAAGGTGAGACTTTAACCGATCAAGATCCGATTCCAATTTTCGAATCTTCTCATCTCGCTCGCTCACCTACAATAAAGTTAAACAAATTATTAATGATAATATTATGAAATATGCTATATGTAGAATAACAAGGAACTTTAATAGGTAGTAGTAGTAGTAGTAGTACAAATGAATGAATTGATAGGCCGCATCCTGGCGGTATAAAAAATGAAAGTGCCCCACCTTAGCCATCCATTCTTTCTCTTGTTCAAGGAGATTGCCAAGATAATTGCAGGGTAGCTTCTGCTCTTCGTCCTCATTTTTATCCTCATTGGTCTGCGTCCAGCTTGTAACAGAAGAGTTAATTGGAGGAAGAGTCTCGACAGTTGACTTATGAATGGAAATTGAAGCTGCCTGTTCGTCGTGTTGAAAGGACTCAGTGAAGCTTTCTTCCTCGCCCCTTTCTTCCTCCAAAATTGTTTCTAACCCAAACGAGTCAATTTTGGGAGGTAAGAAGTCCGTCATTTGCTGTTGCTGCTGCTGTTGTTGTTGAATAGCCTTGATAGGTGTTGATTCAGGGCTCAATTCAACATCATTGTCAAACTCTTGCCGGTTTCCGGCACTCAGCTTCGCCACCGTCCTCTCAAGAGTCCCCTTTTTCTCAACAAGATCTCGCCACAAAGTGGACAATTGACCAATGACTGAAAAAAGGAGCTTTCCTGACTCGTCCGATTGTTTCTTATGAAACCTTAGAGAGGGTTGGCCGTCAATGATAAAATCGGAATGCATGCGGTCAAGAATTTCTTCGTTCAATTTCTCCGTCGACTCAATATGATGATCATATTCAGATTGAAGCGCCATCAGCTCCCCTCGTAAAACATAAAGATCGTTTTGGTATGAATTGCACCGTTCTTCAAGCTCCTGAAATACACAAAAAAGCATTTTTATCAATTTATCCAGATTACCAAATGATCCAATTTCATCTTGCATTCGAAATGTATTGGAATATATAAATGGGCTAATAAAATGTAAATGTAGGAATATAATTTGTGTATTTAAGTAAATACCTTTGAATAGGACTCTTGAAGTTCAATGTCTGAGTCATCAGTAGCTGTCTGGGCATTAAAAGTTAAGACGGTGGCTTCCGTCGAGACATTTTTTGTAATTGGAACCTGATTTTCTTCCGAGACGATAGCGGCCAATTTATTATCTTCGATTGTAACTTCATGTTCCTATAAATTAACAAGTGAATGAATACATTAAATTTATTATCGATTGAATGGAATAAAACTAAATGGATAATTTCCTGAGAAAACGTTCAAGTTCACCTTCTCAACCCCCTAGCCCTCTCACTCACATTCAGTAAAATAATAAACTTCTCTTTTGCGCACTAAATTACCCATTATCTTTGTTTTTCTTGAAACCAGAATCCGTCGGCAATCAATATGAAAATAAAGTAAAAGCCATAAAAATTGCACACAGTAAAACTCCAGTCATTAAAACAGCTCGAAAACTCATTTCGCAAAGTCTCCCTCCCCAATTGAGCAACCTTTTTGACACCAAATGAAAAAAAGCTGACGTTTGAAGTATATTTATAAATAACAAGTGTCAAGTTCCTTTTCTAGTCAAAAATTATCAAGAACGTTTCATTGGGCAGTTACATGTTTATGTATGTGCGGACTTTATGTTTCATTTTGCAAATTCAATTATCAATCATAAACATTTATTATCAATTTTATCTTATTATAAAATTTATTTATGCGTATCATGTACCAAATGAGAATTTCTCTTATCTATTATTTATCATAAAAATGTCCGTCCCTGGCTTAAGTTGTTTATAGCTAATGTATATTGTTTAATAATAAGAAAGTCAATAGGTTAAAGATGATTTATGAAAACATCGATGAGAATTATCATTATTTTATAACTTCATTCAATTTAAATTTTTAACTTTGAACTTGTGGGAACGCAAATACGTAAGTCGTACCTCGTACATAACTTGTACAAAACTTAACATTACTTGAGTTTAATATTAATGTATCAGAATAAGTTGAATGTAAATGATTCGACACCGTGAGAAAGCTGAAAGCAGAAAATAAAACTTGAGACGCAAGGAGAGAAATTTGATGACTGCCTCTGACCCCTTTACTCAAACTCGGAGCACTCAATCTGAGTTCAAGCATCTTTGAGTATCCTAATACTGTTGGGCTCAAATGTGAACACATTGCTGCTGACTCCGTACCTTTTCCCTTTAGATATACATTAGAGCTGGAAACCAATAATAACACATTGTGAAATATGGAAACTTTCCGTAACTCTTTACCTCTCGTGTAGATTCGTAAGAACTATTGCCCAAGTTTTTCCTTGCCATTTTATAATTTATTTTATCTATACAAATCGGGCCTGGAGCATGCCATAGTTCCTACTCACAGATTTCTTTATTGCCTTCGACGAAAGAGCAAGATAACATTTATGTACAGAGCCTTGAGAAAATTCCGAAAGCAGGGATCTCACTTTCTTGTTTCAAAACCCAACTCATTCCTTTCCCTCGAATGATGGAAAAGGAGCAGGGTGGGGGAAGGTTAAATGCATGAATTTATATATTCAAACCATTGGAGTAAAAGCGTATAGATACCTCAATTTGATCCCAACCCATATAGTAATCCCTTTTCTCAATTTTTCATGCCTCTCAACCAATGCGCTAATCAATAAGAAGAATGCCCCGAACACCAATCCACTTATGCCCAATAAAACGAAAAGGCCCGGGTATGACCAACTTTCTCTTTCCCCGATTTCACCATTACCAATGCACCTATTAATTAAATTGCTGCTATTAGGAAGATTGAAATTTCCATTTCTCCCCAAAGGACTCTTATGTCTAGTTGAGTTTCAATTTTTAAATATTTCTCCTAATCATTCAGCGTGTAAATGGCGGAAACGCAAAGTTGTACTTATTACAAGTAGGATTCTTTTATGATAAATAGGAGCATTTGATGAACTAGTTTTCATTGTTATCTCATGTGTTAATTTGTGTCCCAAAGAGAATGTAGAATGATTGAGAGAGGGATAGGATTATCATAATGTTTCCCTGCCTTGTTGGCTCCTTTAATTAAGGAGGATATGTGAGGGAATGTCGATGAGACAGGAATGGAAAACATAAAAAATGGAGCTTGAAGGGGGATTAGGGATCTGAGACGGAGGTGCCGTGGTTGCAGGAGGGTCAGTCGTAGACACATGAGAGAATCGCATCAGAAAATGGAGATTTTATGGAGGGTAAACACAGAGGTCTGATGTGAGAGAGCAGTGGAAATCATACCTAGGTAAGACTTTTCACTCTCTCGAAGAGTTGCGAGAGCCATATCCCACCTCATATGCCTCTGGCATACAAACTCACTCAAGAGCCTCCAGAGTTCCATTGAGTAAAATCTAGAGAGATTATATTCACCCTCATCATCCACGAAAGACGGAGGGTGTGGAAAATGAGGATAACTGACTACAGTCATGTCATGAGCTTCCTTGCCCGACTCACAATCTCCCTTTATTTCAAAATTGAGGTGGTGGAGAATATTCATGAGGACTCCTCGACAACAGGCTTGAGCGAGTTTAAAAGATTCGAGACGACGCTCGGCTTACATTCTAGTCCACATCCTCACTCCGTTCGTGTTCTCGAAAATATTAATTCCTCATATACACCCCCTTCTTGTCAAACGTCTTTTGTTAGACGGATGAAGAACTAATTTAGGACAACTATAGGGTTTTTGTAAACAAAAGGTTCTATTGATTCAGTCGCTTTTTATTCCACCTCCTATTCCATCCCAACTCCTCACATTCTTTTCTACCTGTGTATGTGTACATGGATCCAACATCCTTGGATCCAACAAGGTGTTCCATTCTCTTCTCCGCATGTGAATATACCGAAACTAAAAATATATTAAAAATAAGTAGAAAGTAAATATGCATTTGTGTACTTTAGTCCTCCTTCTCCCCTCCTCATCATCGCTAACTAATAACACTTAATAGGTCCAATGAACGAAATTTGCATGAAAACTATTAATTGCTCATCTAAACGATTATACAACTAACTAGAACATACCTAAGCCTAACGAGTTTTAAAGCATTATTAATTCAGGACCCGGCATTTGTAAGGACTCTATTAGGTCCTGAATACAGAGAAATGTTGAAGCCAAGTGAAAATAAGATAATTGGATTCCTTTCTCTTAGCCTCTTCCTACTTTAAAAAATTCGTCCCCTCCTCTCCGCCCAGGTAAAGTAATGGCTAGGTGTACATGGAAATAATGAATATGGTTTGTTCGGCTGGAGTGTGTGTGTGCAGTCCAAGTTTACTCGATACTTCACTCACCGGTGGAGGAATTAAACCAGGTAGGAAGGGTGTATATAAAAAGAGAAGGGAGAATTATTGATTTTGTCTTTTCATGACAAGAAGAAGACACTCACCGCACACACGCTAAAATACCACTAATGTGACAGACAGAGAGCCACTTGAGGCCTTTACCCGCCCCGAGCCCACCGCCTATCGATTGTAAATCAATCATTTATCGGATTCTCCATGGAGAGATCCCTACAACAAACCATTCCACCTTCATAATGTCCATATTCCGACATTATTCCTCTTCTCCCCCCTTCGTCTTTAATTCCGATGGTTTTCATGAGAGCCCGAGCCCACTCCCGCTAATATATCAAATAAACATGACTTCCTATCTCACTAATAATAATGTCCTACCTACCCACGCTCCTCTCGAGCTTCCTATTAATAAGGGAAAAAATGGCTGTATCTATCTACATAATAGGCACTGATAAGCCTAGTTCGAGATCTGGCCCCTTGTCTTTTTTCCTTTCAATAATGATTCATTAAATTTATACAGACCGTCTTCTTGTATAAGCTCCACCATCCCCCAATATAAAAATACAATAATGACCTTTGAAAAATATCATACTCTCATCATTTATTAATGAAAAAGAACCAAAAAGAAGATCATTACTAAACTTATTAAGGATGATGAGTATCCTAAATGTAAATTTGAAGAATATTAACTTTAATGTTTTTGGGGGGTAATCATTTTGCTATAATATTTCAGTACATCGGTAGCAGTAACCTCGTATCAATACCAATAGATTAAAGAAATTTAAATAGCTATTGATAATACTAAGTAATAAAAATCAATTTAAGAATTAAAATCAACAAATGGAGTCCACATTTAAAAAAATATGTTTGACGTTTATTTTTTGCATACGTCTATACTGTATTTAACGTATGCAAATAACAATCATTAAAAATTTTGCATGACAAAGAATTAGCTTAGTCAGAGGCTTTTCCAAGAATGCCTACTAATATAAATCTATGTAATACACACGTATAATATTTCATAAGTCATTTCATTCCACAAATAAAATTGTTAACTTTAAACTTGTGTACACAACATACTAATAAATAGTATTAGTTATATAACCAGCATCCTTTGAAATATGTAATTTTGAAAAATTGTAATGAGATAAAGCTATCATACATTTGATGAAATAAACAGAAAAATATTGAAAAATGTTAATCATTTGTAATCTCATCTAAAATGATGATTTATGTATGCAACTATTTCCCCCCAAATGTAACTTTGCTTGTTTTGTACACAGTGGTGGAAGAGAGGGAGTGTGATTTGATTCTCATGTAAGTGGACAAATTGAGAATCCCATAAGATGCATAACAAATCTATGGATGGATACCAGCAGGTAGTTAAATAGGCATAGAGGTATTCGTGAAAATAGGTCTTTAAACGATCCCTTATGCGTTATGCCTCTTGTCCTCTCAGCAAAAGTGGGCAATTGTGGTGGGAAGTCGACGTGGCTGGAATCCTTTTTACGTTGGGGTCCATAGTTAAATAAATGGGATGGGGCATGTGCATAGCCTAAAGCATTGATAAGAGAGGTGAGATTCAATGCCATATTCAAATTTAAAGTTGAAGATGGAAGTTAAAATGAAATTGAGATGCTCAAACATGTTAAAATACTTAAGCAAATGGAGTATGTAGAGCTTATGTTTTTTCATAATGTGCGCTAACATCTAGATTTTGATGTATAACAAATGTTCGCCTTTCTTTCCGTCCGAACCTCCTTCCTAATTCTTAATAAGCAAGGGCGTGCTCACGCACTAGTTAAAAATTCTACCCTCGGAAGTGGGATTAATATAGAGAGGAAACCGTATCAAGTCTCCAACTCTTATAAACCCTAGTAGAAAAACCCATAAAAAGGATACAAAACATTATTTGTCTGTTCTCGAATATCATATTATTAACATGAAAAATGATTACAACATAGTATTTATAATGGTAACATCATTTATATTTTTCCCCAAAATGAACCCCCTATTGTATTACATATATGATGCATGTGTCATATTAAAAACACAGAATGCCAACTGACTGACTGAGAGAATGAAAATTTTTTAAGGGTATGTAAACTAACTGAGTGAGTGAAATATGAGTTGTGCGACGAAGGGCCGTTGAGTGAAAATGTGTAGTTTAATGAAGCAGTTAGAGTTAATATGAACTTCCAACATACGAGTCTAGACGGTTAAATGAGTAATAATTAAATTTTGACGAACCTACGAGAGAAGAAGTCGAGAGCCGGAACGAGACTGACTAAGGCACCTTCCAAACTCTCCGTACTCGAGGAGGTGACAAAAGGAGTGAGCCTCCCCTGGGGAGTCCACCTGCTAATAGGATGTAATCCATATCCTCTTCTCCCTCTCCTATCCCTCCTCATGGGGTCAGGGTTCGAAGTCCGAACAGAAAGAAAACCCCGAGAGGACTGAGAGAGAGGAAAATTGAGGGAAAACTTTATTGTTTTCCTGCGAGAGCCACCCTCATTGGATGACCCCCCCTCTTTTCCTCTCCTTCCTTACGTCTCCACAATGCGTCAAAATCTACCTGCCTTATGCTTATCTCTCCAACCGGAGCTCACTACCTGGCCCTCTCACCAACCACGATACGATGGAGAGATGACGGGAAGTTGAGCCCTCGTTCCCTCCGCCACCCGTATTTCGACCTCACTCTCCACACATCTCTGTTAATGGGAAAGCCCTTACGTAAATTCACTTGGAATATACGCAGACCCAACAACGAACGAAACCACCTTTCTACAGACTTGTTCCAAAGAGAATTACTAACCTTTTGCCAAATGGCCACATTAGACTCCCATAGCCTCGTAATAATGGATTATAATATTATTAGTCCAATCCCTGGAAGAACGGGATAGGACTACACATGAGTGAAACAGCTCGAAATATATTATTCATAAACCTCAATGGATTCGATGTGAGAGCCTTGTAAAGTTGAGGCTCATAACGCACAAAATGTCTTATCTCACCATCGCTTATCAACCATTACATGCTTAGAATGAATTCGAATTGGAATATAAGCCTGTCTTCGCAATTAATTAAAATCACTCATCTCACAAACGCCAAGTGAAAGTTAACGATTGTGTATTAAAACTTTTTTATATTTATTTCAATGGATAATAAAACCATTTAATTAATTAAACAACTCAACTGAATTCCTTAATTCGAAAAGCTTGGTTTTGAATTCTAAGAATGATTGGTCGTCAGATATAAAAAAAGATTGAAAAATAGTTGGAATGAGTAGCAGGAGGTTTGTTAAATCCTCTATCTTGTGTATAAAATCACGATCTCACACCTTGTCACTTACGCAGTCTTGTATGGGCTGATTGCGGTGAAGGAGAATGAGCTTATCTCTCCAAATTGCAGGTTGTCTATTACTCGGGAGGGGAAAATAAGTATTAAAACATTTGTAACGCTCTTCTCTCCTTATCCACCAGATAATCTCCCCTCGCCGTGAATAGAGAGATGAATGATTCACTTTTCTTTATCACTCAGGTTGTTCGGTCTTCTGTTTACTTATTACGTTATTATTAGAGGAGGAGAGCCCACACCTTTTCCTCGCCCTCCAGCTCTCCCTCCTTCCCTATCAATCATAAGTTTCCTAAGAGTCGTCGAAGGTGGTGGCACCGGGGCTTGTCAAGACGACCCTTCGAATACGTAATTGGAGGAGTGAGGAGAATTTAAGCGGTTTCCGGGGTTGGACCCGGACCTTGTAACTTGAAGTGAGCACTCATGTTCTCCAAGTCACTCCGGCTCTTTACTAATTTCAAAATATGAGCCACTAAACATGTAACTACAATATTTTCCCCGAGTTCCTCCAGCCCTCGCTGTGTGAGTCGGCAATTCAAGGGCCGAGAGACAATCAAGTGAGAACCTTCATTCATTTCCTCTGTCGTCAACCTCATCGCCTTGTTGTCCTCCTATGAGCCTCCCCTCCGCGACTCATAACACGTAATGATGATCATAAAGTATTAAAAGTCCGCCGTTCACCTTTTCCTCCCTCACTTCTGTGGCTCTTCCAGCCTCCGGTGGCTCATTCGTGAGGACAAAAGCCACCACACACCTTTCAAGCCCCCACTCGCATATATTATTATTGGACATAAGAGTCGCACAATGAGGGATCCAGTAGCCACAACCCCATCCAGAGTCTGTAGTGGGATTGAGGCAGACGAGGGAGCTCACGCAAAGAGAGATTGTCAGCCCTTACCTGGGAGAGAAAGTACTCCCTACGCCACTGCCCATTTTTTTGTTACTTTCATGGGAGCTCTGCGTTCTTTCCAATCTCTCATTCATATCGAACAATATCATGGATGTATGTTTGGTGGATGTATGCACAAGACTCCCCCGTCTGGTCTCCACCTTACGTCTTTCCTATACTTTTTGCGTCCTCGTTCCATCTGCCTAAATAAGAGTGTTTGTAATACAAACATGAGTCCTTCTACCTGTGCACCTTATTTTATTCTTCCAACGACCCTATGCATGATGCATGAGTCCCCTACTCTACTCCAAAATAAATGCAGGTATGCTCCCCAGCCCACTCTCGGAGGGAATAACTCATTTCCATAAACTCAAACTCATCATCATCCACCGTTCACTCCCACAACCCCTTCCACTTCACTTTTATTCTAATGTAGAACTCCACTTAAATAGAGAATAATCTACACCTCGAAGCCTGTACGGACAACCACTCAAAAATATGCAGAGAAGATTGTTCAGAGCTCTAAATCCAATTGGATCGGCGTGAAAGCCGATTGAATGATTCTTAAAACCCTTTTATTGAATCATCATAAGGATCCTCAAAGTTCGTAAACATGCTATCATTCATTCAATAGGATTTCCCCCCATAGATTCCCAATTCGCACAAGAGGAATTTCAAAGTTATGAATTCACTCAACTCTCACCAAAGTTGAATATGAATCGAAGATAATAAGAACTGATATACTATTCATAGCTTGAAAGGTTGTCAGTGCATTTAATGGTCCTAGCTACTTGGAGTACTATGCCGGAATGAGTATATTATTGCAGTAGTAGAGTAAATTATGATTGAGTGGTATATTCTGATAGAGGAAAAGACAAATGACAACGAGTTAGATATCTGTCAGGAACATCAAAATAATGCATTTGTGAAGTACAATAGGGAGCAAGCCACCTGCACAAGTGTGTGAATCCTCGTCATTTCAACAAATGTGAAGACGACAATCAACTTCCCTCTCCATTCACAAACAAATTCGCAACACTCTCGGCATTATTGAAGAACCCTCATCTCTTAAGGGAACCTTTGGAAAGAATCAAATGGTAAAACGATCGTTTTCACGCCAGACATCTTCCAGACTTTTACATCATAAAAAGGTTGTGCGAGGTATATGCGAGTGAAGGAGCCATGTTCAAAGGAAGCCGTCGCAAGGGTGAAATGAAATACTTGGTAATATTACCTTCGCATCATCCTTTTTCTTTTCAGACTTCGACCCTGTGGTCAAAACATAGGGCATGGGAATTTGAGAAACAAATAAGTCCATGAACGAAGCCGAAAATATATAAAAGAACCTCGTAGTTTTAACATCCCCTTTTATTCCTCACTTTTCAATGGATTGAAATAATAATATTATTTATTATCGTTCTAACTCGTTCTCAACGCTTCACGTTCCAATACTTCTCATTTTCTAAGAGCGAGAAGACGCAATTAAAAAGAAAGACGAAACCCGACTCGTAAAATAATGACTCATTCGTGGGATAATGGATGACTAATTTAAAACACACTCTTACAATAAAATTAAAACGAATCATATTCTCAATTTATAATAAAATAACCAAACATAACATCGATGGTCGAGAAAGCAATAAAAGAATCCTAATCAGAAACTGCAACTTCCTCTGATAATGAACCTCATCTACGTATGTATTTATGTGAGTTTGAGTGTATCATTCCATATGGTCTCGGCAAAACAAACGAATTGAAAAAGTGTGTGCAAACACCTTCCCCACTCGTGCTTCGAATTTAGAAACGAGAGGAAATGAGCCCTTTTATTGAATTGGCTCATTAAGGAAGGAAGTTTAATGGAAATGTACCTAAAGTACTTATTAAACAGAAACCGCCTACGATGAATTGCTAGCAATATTTCATACTTGTTAGGATAGCATGCTGCACATTAAATATTTATCGAAGCCTCTCCATACAGTCGGATAGGAATTGTGAAAATACATTAAAACTATTGTTTCAGATTATGAGTTTGATTCCTTGTTCACATTTCTTTTCGCATTTGTAGAAATAGAAAAACCTACAAACTTCCCACAAAGTTGTCATCTCTCAAAATGAACATTAATTTCTCAACTAGAAAAGGGCTTATCTTATCACTCGACTTGTTGGATTCTCGCCTTGGACAAACGAGGAAAACACACACCTTTCCATGTGGGGGATTATTAAAATGTGATAATAGAACGCTGCTTGGACGTCACATTCAATATATTTATTATGTCAAAAGAACAGCCGCCCTCATAAACTGAACCTTCTTTTATCAAATAATGCTTAATTTCTCCAATCTCCACACTTCTCCCAGCTAAATAAACTCGAATCCTCAATAAATAAATTTAAGTGAAAATAGTCCATATGGCCATATGTTAAGTTAAATCACTTTGAATCATTCTTACTTTTCCGTGCTTAATAAAAAGAGAAATTTTAAGAGAAAGGTGTTACACAAAAAGACAATCAAGTATAACAATAAAAAACGCAGGTTTGATATAAAAGTCTGAGTAATAGAGACACTCTTGGATGTAAGAGAATCGAGACACGAAAGTGATATTAAATAAATATTAATAAAAGGGAAATCAAAATTCAAGTTTTTATCGCTGAGTCTATTACGTGATTTATGACAACTCCTCCTGGTTCCTCCAGTTAAAAAGCTATTAAAAATGAAAAAGCTCTGAAGGAGAAGTATTAGGAGAATAATACGCTTGTGATAAGGAAAGAACCAGAGATGAATCCCAGATCACAGGTGCCATAATTTCATACCTTTATATATTTCTATTCTCAGCGTGCTTTGGAGAAGGAGCAATAATAACAAAAGGTTGAAGAGAGGAAATGAGCATTGCAATTACAGAGAGAGATAAATATAAATTCCTCATCCTCATGAACCGAGGTTGAAGACGACGACGTGCTTTTGCCCCTCTCGTGCACAACCTCCAATTCTCACCTCAATAATATGACGCCAAATTAAAAATATCAGAACTCTCTTCTCTGCCTTTGACCTCATATGCAGAACTCATTATGGTTGAGGGTTCTTCCATTAGATTAGCTATAAGTGAAACGATTAGGCGGAAGAGAATGGTCCTCGTGTGTTTGGAAGGAGGGAGGAGACCCCCATTAACTCCTCATCGACCAAAAAGATTTACGAGGAGGATATGCTACTTGAAGAGAGAACTCAGGATGTCACTTGTCAATCTCAAAATGGGCTGCTAATTCCCATAATAATAACCTCCCGACAATCGCCAACGAGCCCCAAATCCTCTCCAGAATGGCACAAAAAATACGAATACTCCACAACTCTCCAGTTGACAATAATTAAATGCCCATTTTCCACTCCAGCTCACCCACATCAACCCTATTTTAATGCTAAACTCCAAATAAATGTGAGAGGCTTACAAATTATGACAATTCTAAATCCAAACCAATTTCATTCTATTCATCTCCTATTTAGAGAAATACGACTAAAACAGACATTAAAATGTTTTACATTGGATATGACTATTATAATGCAATTTGTTAAATCTAATTAATGGACACAATAAATATACAAATCGAAAGAAATCCTTATACTTAATATTAGACGTACCATAGATCTATGCAATCCGTAATGCTATAAAATATTTTTGGTTTATATTAAATGATGATTTACTAGAGATGTAAGATATAGGATACACCTGCTGTTTGTTAAATATAAGCAAAACATAGAAATTGTCAAATGCCATTTTACACAGATTACATCATTAGATGCTGAATGCCATCAAGGTTCGACAGTGTCAATGCTCGAGACAAATATTCGGAAACAACCTAACCTAAACACTGTCATAAATATGGGAAGAAGGATTTCCGCTTTTTTCTCTCTCCACAAGTTAAATATTAATTGTATAGAAAGGTGTCTTTGTAGTGTGTGACGACTACAAGGGAAGTTTGGTTAATAAGCTCAAATTTCTTTACTCTCCACAAGTGGAATGTTCCGTCATAAAACAACCCTTTGACACAAGCCTCTCTGTAGAGCGTAAAAATTATACGCTATACATACTATATTTTATTTGTCAACTAATAAAATGACAATTATAAAATAATGATAGAAAGAGACCATGAAAAGGACAAAAATTATAATACATGTACTTATACTATATATTATATTATATTATAAATAATTTGCAATTTGTCAACGTGTATGATGAAAACTAGTCAAGATGTGAATGTTTTGAATAAGAAAACAGTTTCGTTTAAATGCTCTAAAATACTATAAAGTTGTATACATATTGCATATTTACTGACTGTTTGTATACATACTTATAATTTTTACTTGAAATACAGAAGTTACAGGACTAATAAACTATTAAGTTAATGCAATCAATGCAATGGAATATAAACTGTGTGTGTTATTGACTTCGTGTTGAGTAAATGGAAAATGGATATGAAATAAAAGTGAATAAAAATATTTTACAGACTCATGACAAAAGAATACTCTCTTCAGTTTAAAAAATGAAAAAATGAGAACAATATCCTAAAGAGGAGGGCACACAGGGCTCACCTTCTGCATAATAATTTATTGGAGAATTCGTGAGCGACGAGCTGGTAAAATGCAAGTATAAAAACGTAAAGAGACGGAAACCGGAAGTATATGCTCAAGCATGTAATGTCTGCATTTTACACAGTCTCTCTTCATTATTCTCCAGGTAGACATTTAATTCAAGCTTCCCTTCATAATGTTTAAAAGGCGAAGCTCCTCAGGTCCATACTGTACATTTCAAACTTTCCCATTCAAATGATGGCAATGATGCATTAATAATAATAATAATTTTTACGAGATATTATTATGGAAAATAAACATACCCAAACCACTACAACTTTGACACATCCCTATAACCAACCACTCAACACGATTCATTTAAAAGAATAATTATATTGTAAAATATACATAACTAGATTTCAGATAAATAAATAAAATATAAATGTTATAATAAAATACAATCAATTATTCATCGATTGTTTGTTATAATAACTCTCGAGTTGACTTGCATAAATGATTGAATTCATATTCCTAACAATATGGCACATAAGTATTGTAGGTACTCTTACTCTTCTCCTACTATGTATGTATTATAGTGTAATATATGTAATATATAGTATAGTAATATATTACGATTAATAGCAACTAAATTAATTTAACTAAATAATACTACTTTGAACGATTTAAGTAGTACGACTTTACAAAGTATTTAGTATAAAGCTAATATTGAAGCGTATTGGTCGCAATGACGAGTTGTAAAATACGTGTGAACACTTAAAATATTATAAAAGGATGACCAAAAGTGAAAGAAAATATTTTGTTACAAGTTACAATTTATCATAAAAATGAACCATCTTACAGTTCAGATCAGTACCAACCAAAAGGATAGAAAATGAAATTATATTTTCGTGTAAAATGATCCGAAAATCAGAACCACTAACTCTATATGAGGTTTGGATTCCCAATTTCCCAATGAGCTAAGGCTCAAAGTAAATACATTATCGAAAAAGCAAATAAACGGCAAGAATTTTTTCCCACTTAATCCAACATATGGCATTCATGTTTGCTCTTTTGCTGTAGGATGTAAAACTCATCTTAATAATACATTAAAAATATGCGATAAAATAATATTTATGGTATTATGATACAATATAATTTTATGATTTAGTAAAGATTATAAAATAAGCTTTTTTCTTTAGTGTTCGAACAATAAGAATACACCTCTATAATATAAAATAAAGTCAATTAAGTATATATGATTTTCATTAATTTTATCTATAGCTAAGTGTATTTTTCTATTTACTGATAGTCTAAATATATATATATATATATATATATATATATATATATATATTATAAATTTAGTGAGAGTGATATTGATTAATAATGCCTTTATCACAGACAGATTCTTGATGAACTAAAATATTGCAATCTTGAGTTTTTACCACCCCCTACGTAGATATTAGTTGGCGGAAATTTTCCAATAAGCTAGCTTTGTAATAAAATAATTATTACGACATATGTAAATGATATATGATAGGTATATATTGTATAACTTCAAAGGTTGAGTAAAACGAGTTTTATAGGTAAAACAAACACCGAATGACGGATTGGTCAAGTAAATGTGATTTCCCTGTCAAAGAATGAATTTTATAATAATGTAATGTTCAAAAACATGAAATAGATAAACTACAATACCTACTATTGTATCTAATTCATCGTTTATAGAATGAAACAAAGTCATTTGATGATTAACTTGAGAATAACTTTAACTTTCATGTTGTTCTTAAACTTGTTCATACATATGGTACGAGATGATTTAAGTATAATTCTCGACATGAAAAAGCTATTAGATTGACGAATAAATCCTTAATCAATAATTCAAACAAGCCAATTAATCCTCCATATGTTCCTGCTAATCAAAAACTCATGTAATAAAATAATATTTGCAGATGACATACACGTGTAAAAAGCATTTAACAATTAATATTGTATCTCCATTCAATCCTAGCTCTTCATAAACAAGTACAACTTAAAAAATACACAATTATAAACGTTGTTATAATTCTAGTGCTTATATTCAACTGTTTTCTTATCTCGGTATGTTCATTATAAATAACGTTCGAATAATCTAACGTATCTAACTATACAATTAGTATATTCAATAATAGAGCATGTACGGATTTAACCGATATGTTATTAAATTTTGACGTTTGAGAACATTTTCCCTCTGCTAATATCGTATGTTATATTATTTAAAATTGCAATTTAAATACTTACCAACAACTGTTTTGATTCTTTCGAAGCAGCAATAAGATCTTTTAGCCTTAAAATCTCCTCCTACACAAAAAGTCATCATTACAATGTTACAATATGTCAGCTCTTGCTTATTTATAAAAAATTATGAAATCTTTATTTAGCTAGAATTAAACTAATAATTAAATAATAAAAATCCATTAATGATGGTTAATTAAATTACATACCTCTTTGTTGGCAATTATTTTTTGAAAATCCTCGGATTTGTCTTTGGGTTCTTGATCTTGTAAATTAATATCTTCCGGCTTTTCATGGCTCTGACGTATTTCGAGTTTTAAACGGTCGATCTATTATTAAAAGTTAATGAATTAATGTATTATATAACAAAGAGATTCAACATCGAAATAAATGTTATATAAATATGTTGTATTTTAGAATTGGTAAATTCAATAAAATCATTATAAATATTGAGTGAAAATTACAAACCTCGTCTTTTTGCTCTAAACATAATTTCTCTAAATCTGCTATCAAATCTCTCGAAACTTCCAATTCTTTGTCATCCGAAGAACCTAAAAAAAGATAACATTACAATTTTTGACAATAATAAACATAATTGAATTTCATAAAAATATATAAATTACAAGTTTATCGTTAATTAAAATATTGAAACCGCTATTGGTATTTCTTGCCAAACATTAACAACTTAACATATTATTGATTTTTAATGATTTAATATTTAAAAAAATACCTTTATTTTCTTCTTGAGTTTCATTTAAAACCTCTCTTGTAAAACTGCTAATTTGATTTTTAATATTACCAATACTGTCTCCGAACCAGGCCATTTGACACAATATTCGACATTTATATTACGAGTAAAAAGAATTCTCAGTCATTTGAAGTGGAAGGCGGAAAAGGCAAGTTAGGAGATAGCCAATGGAATCCACAGATATGATTTGATTCAACATTTTCATTCTCAGATCCTAGATTTTATTACACCTGCACCTAAATGTTTCTTAATACCTTCAATCATCAATTAATGCAGTTGCCATTTATGCTGAATATGATCATGATCATGTTAATTTAATTTTAATCATAAACCAGGTTTTAAACAAAATGGATTAAATAGAAAATGTTAATTAAATCAGTATTTATGTTGAATATAAATTAAAAATATTTTGCCGTGAATGATTGATTTATGAACATTTTTTTATGATTAAACAATTTAATACCATATATTTTTTTAAAGTATTGTATTTTTATTTACTTTAAATTGATGTTTTCCATTTGATCAAAAAGGCTAAAACAAATCATTTTCTTAATGACCAATGCTTCTTTACCAGAAGTAGCTAAAACACTTTATAAATGTAAGAATATTTTAACAAAATTTAATGTATGTCTTGATGGTAAATATTAGTATTAATGTTATATACTTGTTAATAAAAATTGATTCAACAAACTTAAAGAAACATAATTAGGTAGTAAATAATGAGAATCCCTTAATATCTTGCAATAAATTTCATCTTTTTAAAAAAAATTTTTTTGACTACACTAGGGACTTTACACATATGATCCTCTGAATAAATAATTGGTGTTTCATAAAACCAACTCGATTTTATATATTATAAAAAGAAAAATAACATTTTAAAAGTTTTCAATAGCCGATTGTTCATCAGTCGTTTCAAAATAGAGATGCTATTGCGGTTTTGCAGCTGAAATTCCATATTTCTTTGCTTCAATTTCATAAACCAAAAGTCTCCACATTTTCACAACAAAAACTTCTGCTTCTTCGTCCAAAACCTTAATGAAAAAAATTAATTAAATTCTTTTCGAACATATTAGAGATATTCATAAAGTCCAGTAAGAGGCAAGATGAGTTTCATAGGTATAACTTACCATACTGACGTCTTCTAGGATTGCGTGCGGAGTACTTTTAGTAAGAACTTTTGCACAAATAAAGTCCACAAGGGTTGGTTCAGGCTCTCCAATGTATTCAATAATCTTTTTATTGATCCAGGGTCGGATTCTCTTTTCCATCAGGGCCTGGATAATAATAAATATTAAATTAGCCTAATCTGAGTATACTCTGTGCATAAGTCTTTTTAACGAATATAATTGCAGTTATTAACAAATCAATTTATTTCATCAAATTCGGAATAATAATAATAGTGGAGAAGATAT
This sequence comes from Neelides folsomi, assembly GCA_034687125.1. Classification (NCBI taxonomy): domain Eukaryota; kingdom Metazoa; phylum Arthropoda; class Collembola; order Neelipleona; family Neelidae; genus Neelides; species Neelides folsomi. Next base: position 12,545 of record JAQGBZ010000147.1, on the reverse strand, counting down.
AATACATAGGAAAAATAGAAATGTTAAATAATATTGTCTTACACTATCGACCATCTCCCAATCAATTTCATAAGCAAATAAATCTTCTTTCTCCGTCGGAATTTGATCAATTAATGTTTTAATGTGCTTCTTTTTGTCCTCTTGGGTCTTGTCTTCTCTTTTCTGCTTTTTCGATTCCTCACCATAATCTAAAATAATGAAAATCAATTTATATTTAAAACATAAAAATTATATATATTTTATAAGTAATAAATAAGTAACATTAAATAACGTTTGCCAAAACAGTAAAATTACCTAAAGGAACTAATTTTCTCTTCCTAGCCAATCCCATTCCATCATCCTCCTCTTCTTGGTTAAAAACATCTTTTACGTCCATTTTCTTTTTCTTTGCTGCAATTTCAGCTGGGCTTAAGTCTTGATTTGGAGAACCAGTTGGAGAGCCATCCGAACCTACGATTCAAATATTAATCAATAAATGAAAGTATTATCTTAAAACCACAACAGAAATCAAATAAATCCAATTACTGGACATGGCAGAATGGTAAAGTAAATAATAGCTTATTCTTATTAAGCTTCGGTCTCGTATACACAAGCGTAATAAAATAATGATTATAATACGTAAATTAAAGTATTAAATTATTATTAAAAGTTCCATAAGTTAAATGAATTTTTGTCACATAATGCATCTTTTTAGAAATTCGATATTCAGGTTTGACCACAACACAAAACATAATGACGATGTAATACAAAATACAATATACTAATATAATTTTATAGAAAATGAATACTAAATGCTAAAGGCAAATTATGTAAGTTCTTACCGTATGCGTCAGCATCAGGTTCTCTTGAATCATAGTTGAGTGGTGAAGGCATACCGGGAGAAGGAGGAGATCCGAAACTTGTCCTGGAATTGTCTTCAGCAAAGTTTGGTGTCCCAAATGTATTATTTTTTTCTTTTGAAATGGAAAGTTGAAAGCCGGTATCAGCGAGAGATTTCAAACTCCCTGATAATTCTATAGTCGGAGTCACTGGCCTTGGTGATTCCTGCGTAGTTGAAGTTGGAGACTTTGAATTTGCATCGATGGTACTTGTGCTGAAGTTTACAGTACTAAAAGAACCCATTTTATTGCTATTTGGAATTGATATTGGCTTCGGCGGTAGTGGAGACGGTTCATGGGGAGACTCTAATTGAACAGGAGCCTCTACCTCAATTGGTACAGGTGAAATCTCGTTTTTATCTTGCGATGAACTGTTCGACCGACCGAAAATACAAGAGGTCGATTTCCCAGAAGCAAAAGCAGAAAGTCTTTCCCCAATTGTTCCTTTTTTAACTTCGAGTTCAGCCTTGAGGATTTTTAAAGCTTGAGCAGTTGGTGATTTGTTCTCTAAATTCGAAGTTGCTTCTAATAATGGCTTTTTGTACTAGAAAAAATTCAAGAAATTATCATAAGGATATCAGTAAAATTAAAACATTTTTGTTATATAAACGAATTTTATTTTTATATTTTTATACTTTTTCCAGTAGTGATCTGTTAGGCTTCGCGATTGTTGTCTTATTGGATGCATTCGTAGTTAATAATTTCAATTTCATTTCTTCTAATTCTTCCCTTTCTTTTTGCCGGTCTTTGTTGTCCCCTTCCAATTCTTTAGCTCGTTCAGCGAGTCTCTTTTGAAGCTCTTTCCCTCTAAAAATTGATAAATTAATATTATGTAATCAATAACCTACTTAAATAATATCAGATTTTGTAATAAAATACAAATATTATCAACATGTAACTATTATGAAACATGAGAAATTAGATTTATAAAAAGGATAAAGTAATCGTATATTATTGTTATTTGTAATCTGTACTTGTAATATTTTGAATCGTGTTTTTCATCGTCGTAATCTTCAAGAAATTGTTTCATTCGTCTGGCTTCCTTGAAGTTATCTTCTTCGGCTCTCTTTAGCTTTTCCTTCTCTTTTTTATATTCTCTCGACTTCTTCAATTCCCTCTGTTCCCAAATTCGGAGACGTTCTTCATAATTGGCTTCTTTCTCCCTTGCTTTCCTCTCCATTCTTTTCAGTTCGACTGCTTCTTCTTCTTCCTCTCTCTCACGATATCTTGGCTTATGGGGTGCAGGAGGAGGCGATCTCTCTCTTTCTCGTTCTCTTGATGATCTCCCAGTTCTTGAAATTCTTTCCCTATCACGATCGCGATCCCTTTCCCTTTCACGTTCCTTTGAAGGTAAAATAAATAAAACTTTATTTTCAAATCATTATATCATTTTCAAATTTCTGATTATTTATGTACTCTCTTTAGAAAGTTGACAAGTTAGCTCTTGAGTTCCCGCTTTTTAGAACATCATTTAGATAAGCAAAATTTAAATCTATCACAATTAAAACTAATGTTAACCTAAATGATGTTCTTAAAACGGGAACTCAAAAGCTAACTTTCTAACGAGAGTTACCGAGAGTTGGTAATTATGTAATAATGTTTGAAGAAAACTTACCCTCATCCTGTCTCTATCTCGATCGCTTCTGCTTCTATCTCTATCCATTTTATCTCGCCTATCCCGACTCCTTGATCGGGTCCTCTTTGGACTAGAAATATTTGATGGCGATCTTGAACCTCTTGGAGATCTTCGGTCCCGATCTTTTCTTGATTGAGATGGGGAATTTCTCGTGTCTTTTTTCCGTTCTTCCCTTTCTCGCTCACGTTCTCTTCTTTCTCTCCCGATTTTCTTTCTTTCTTCTTCACGTTGCTTTTCTTGCTGTAATAAATATAAACAATTAGATGATTAAGAAACGAACTCCTAATTACTTGCTGTAGATATGTGTAAAATTTCAAGTTATTTTCTTTTAAAATAGTATATAATTTGTAATTAAGTAAAAGTTATATTTATAAACAGATGATTTTCATCAGTTATCTCAGAGTACTCTTTAAAATTAATATATCAATAGTGGAAGCTACTTCTACACACTAAAATATTAAAATAGAAATTTTAAAATTGTGTCAATAATTGATAATTTAAATGTTGTAATTTTAGAAGAATTCAAAATTCAACATTATTATATTTATTATGAATGTACGAATACATTAAATGTAGAAGAAAATATTAGGTTGATCTTTACAATGGTAGATAAATGGATAGTTGCTCCCTAACGAAGAGATGAACGACGATCAGAGAGATGCTTCAGTTCTAAATAGGGGCTCAGTTCCCCTCCGACAGTCTTCTCGCTATACGAGATAAAACCCGACAGTGTTCAACGCCAAATTAACAATATTATAAAATAACAATATTATAAAATAAACTAAAATTTCACAATTAGCCTCGATCATAAGCAAAACAAGCAGTCGTGAGGAGTAAAAAGTAAACTTACTAATACGCCAATGACCTTCGGCAACAGGACATCGGCTTCACTGTAGGGTCGAAATTAAAACCTTTTCGAGCGAAGCGTACAAAAAGGAGTAAGCTGGAAATGAGACAAATGGCTTACCCACCTCCATTCAAGAAACCAAACTACTCGAAATTAAAGACCTGGCTTGATTAGAATAAGACACTATGAGTGTGTCTCAAAGAGAGCGGCCAATTAAAAAGTTACTTTGCAAAATGAATACTCACCAACCGGCCAAAGACACTTTAATCTCAATCAGATTTTTGGAGATGGAAGTCAGCCTTTGCGAGCGGCCTAATGAAGGGGAGGACCCAAGATTATATCTTGCAAACCCCTATTGCTCATTTACACTCTTAGCATTACAAGGAACCTCAGAAGGATTCCTCCCTTAAATTAACTATTTTTCGTTCACCTTCTTGCATTATCCCATTTTGAAATTATAATTATACCTTCATGTTTTCTCGAAAGTTCACGATCTCCCTTGTAATGATTTCTCTTTTCCCCTCCTCCATGGCTTCATCGTCCATATCCTGAAAATTAATTAATTAATTTAAGTATTAATTAATTAAGAATTAAAAAGCATAAATAAGACTGAGATTCTTCGTTTGTTTGGAATGTTAAGGCCATTGATTCCAACTTACATCGTTTTCTGGAGCCACTTCTAAACTACTGAGCTTGAGAAGGTGTAGTTTGTCAATAATTTGTTGCTTATTCGTCGGCTCTTTTTCTGAAAAGATTCTTTCTATTTTGATATTTAATAAGACATATAGTAAATATTCAATACCATATTTGATTTAAAAATAATAATTATCCTGTATGAAATATACCTGAAGGAATACTGTATGCTTCAAGATCACTTTTAAATTCACGAAAAATTATATTAATTCGTATTTTGGACTGCTCGTCGGCATCTTTCATAAGTTGATCCATATAATCTTCTTCGTCATCTTCTGGCTCTTCCTTTACTTTAACATCGTCTACAACGACCCCGGCCTTTTTCTTTCTTTCGGCTAAAATATCAAGAAACACATTGTTATAATCAGTGTACCATTTTGTGTAGGTATTTTATTAATAGGTGTTGTACTGTAACTGTAATACTGTAACATTGAAAATAAACTGTTTACATTACCTTTAAAAAGCTCAAGAACAGAATTCGTTTTTGCGTCGACTTTCACAACTAATTTCTTGTCACCAACTTCTAAGCCGTGAAGAAGTCTCACTGCTCTTAATCCGCTATCGGGACCATTAAACTCACAAAATCCAAACCCTTGTAGTTTCCCTGAAGCTCCTTGGACGCGTTTCCAATTAAGAACTTGCCCACATGTTGACAAAAGTTGACGAATCATGGCATCCGGCCATCTTTCAGTTATATTTCCAACGAAAACAGTGACCGGCGGGCCAGAACCCGGAGCTGGAGTTTCAGTTTTGGGAGTGAGAGTGATGGGCTTCGCCATCAATGGTTGTGGCCGTGTCGGCTTCGATGATGCTGCTCTTAATGATGGTGCAGGAGTATTGAAAAAGGGAAGAGCTGTTGTTGTTCCAGGCGGAGCGCTCATTAGAGGCCTTGGCATTCCTACTGTCATCCCCATGAACATTGGAGGCATCCCCATCGGAGGACGCGGGGGGAAAGACATTCCGGCTCTTTTAATAAACTTCTAAAAAATAATAGATGAACGACTTTAAACTTTAATTTAATAATTCCTTAAGCCCTATCATTTTATCACTTGATATAAGTTTTTGTAATTAGCTGAAGTGCTTAAAGTATAAATATAAAATAAATTCAAAGACTTAAGTTGATTAAATAACTTTAAAAGTCAAAAATCAATAAAGAAAATTACCTTTCAAATTATTGTTTATCGCCCAAAGCCCGATTGTTTTGAAACAAATAGTTAAAGAATTGATTGCTAATTAGCGATCAATTAAAGTATTATTTAACTTTAACAATACCCTTATATTTATTTTGGTTTTGACTAAATAATAGCAAAAGAATAATTTGTTAAATAATCAGATAGATTTTAATTTTATCATAAAAGACTCTAAAATCGTATTCAGAGTGAGAGCAGTATAGAGATCTCGCGCGAGGTGTCGACACTATGAATTTGTATCAAGATGCTCGAGCTCAATGCCATATACTAGTTTATTTTATTCCAAACCATGCAAAATAATTGCCATGCATTGGCTTGCATCCTGAGCTGATGGTAAGGTGTATGCAGAATTGGCCAGAAATGATGCCATTGAATCATTGAATTTATTTTAATCCAATTTAATGATAGACATATTTATCGGATTTCTAATTATGATATATTAAGCTAACAATTTAAAACTTTCACACAGATAAAAGATTAATAAATGTATTTATTATAACATAAAGAAAACATGAATTCAAATGAAGGCGATGACAATGTATTAAAAAAGAAAGTTAAATCAATACTAAAGTTTAACAAAATGTTAATATTGAAGATTATAATTATTATACAATTACAATTACACACTTTTGAACAAATACTAACTTTAAACTTTTGGAGTTTTGGACTCAGGTTCCCTGAAAAAAATATAGCAAACTTTACAATCAAACCTCAACATTAACTTTTACTTCTTAAATACTTTTATATTAATATTTTATTACCCTTCGCCACCTCCTCCGCCCTTTCGTTTCTGCATTATTGCTTGAATTTGTTGCCATTGTCTATCAAGCTGGGCCTTTTCGTTCTTTTCATTCTTTCCTCCCTTCCTGGTCTTTCTCCCGTCGTTCATTTTAACCCCAAACTGGAAGGCTGCTTTAGGTAGAGCTTCCTTATTGCTCATGTAATCACTATATTCTTCCATTGAATCAAAATCCCATCGACCGACTGTTCCTTTTTTCTTTCCCTGAAATTATAAATCGGTCAACAAAGAATAATAGAAAAATATTTGACAATATTAAGTTTGTAGACAATTACAGGGTCCATTTTAGAGTAATCAATTTCATCGTCTGAATCCTCAATAGCATCGTGCATTTCGTCAAATCCTGGATAGCATTCAGCATATCCTTCGGGTTGCGCATTGATTTTAGAGAGAAGTTTCTGGGCACGTGAAAGAGATTTTTCGTCTCGCTTGAGAATTGATCCAAATGTCTGATCTCCCTTTCCATCTGACTCATTCCAAGGGTCATTCCCATGTTTCTTGTCACTTCTTTTGTCAAGAACAACCTCGTCGTCCTCGATTGGTTTTTCGAAATATTTTGATTTCGATTTTTCTCTTCTCGAGCTTTCTCTACTCCGTGACTCTTTTGAATCATGTCCTCGACTCCTGAATTTATTTAAGAATGTTAGAATTCGTCTAAATAATTATATTATATTTATTTCAATAATAATAAAACCAATTTGAAAAATTGAAAAACAACTGAAGCATGGGTAATAAAAAGCATGAAATAATAATAAATCAATAAATAATTAAATAATTGCCGAAGTCGTCGCAAATTCTTCAATGTTTTACAACTTATATATAGTAATCAAATTTAATCATGGATAAGTTAAAAATTCTTAAGATGCTTTATTAACCGGAGATTCTACTTTATAATTTTACGCAAGGACTGATGGAAATATCTGACATTCGAGCCACTTCGAGTAAATGCATTGTTTGACACAACAAGTGATTTTTAAAATGGGAGCATAATAGATATTAAACAACAATTAGAAGATTGTACACAGCTCGACAGTGATTGCAATTCACGTTGTTAAAGTTTCAAAATCATAAGTTAAATCCTTTTAAAAAGTTTAAGGCATTTGCCAATCGATTTAAAATTATTTAATATTCAAAAAAAGAATTTTTTTAAAAAAATAGAATATTTATTGGTTATGTTTCTAATGGATTTTGAATTTTTTCTTTTATGGTTAATCATGGTTTATTAATTAACCATTATGAAATTTAAAGTTAATACCACCTTACGCACTGCTCGACATTAAACCACGTCGATTGATGTATTATGTTGTCTGATCGGTTAAGGCGTTTGGGAGGAGTTAGCTTTCAAAGAAAACGCATACATACATACATACATGCAGGTCAAACGCATACTCCTTTCGGTAAAACCTCCGTCGTGATAAAATAGGTGGTTAAATTACTTTGATTTTGAGACAGTTGGAACATAATCGCCAATTTCTCCATAAATGCTGTCTTCTTCAATAACTTTTTTTCTTGGAACCTCCTATTTAAATTGATTTTATTTCAACTTTAATTTTTAATGCTCACTTGAATAATGAAAAGTTAAATAAAATTATGAATTTACAGGCACTTCGACTTTTGTTTTAGTTTCCTTTTTCCGTTGTTTCTTCGAAGCTTTTGATCCTTGCCTCAAATAAGATAGAATTTGAGCAAGCTTGTTAATTACAATATCATTTGTAGTGAGAGTTGCTTGACCCTGATAAAAAGAATCACTTTTATCTTATTGAAAAATTGTAAAACAGATAAACAGAAAAAGGTTGAAATAATTAACTTATTAAAGGTAATGTATTTTAATTACCTGAGCGTTCGGAACATCGGCCTTAGATCTTATAAGTGTTGTTGGAATATCACTTTCAGCATATTCATCTTCTAAATCCATTACATACGCCATTCGATTGGGAGCAAATAGTTCATTTCTCTCAGGAGCTGCACTTTTAAAAACAACTCTAAAGATATTCCTTGAGAGTCGACTTCGAAATTCGGCATTGGGTTCAGGAGCAACTTCTTTCTGTTCTTCCTTTTCGAGAATTTCGTCAATATCTCTATCTTCTCCTATAGCCTCCAGTTCACTTCGAACCTAAATGATTATTTGATTCATGAAAATGTTTATTTCACGTTTGTAAAACCTAACAATTGTGGCAAAGTGGAATATATATTGTAGTAACAGAATGTAATAACGACCTTCTGAAGGAGTGCGTAATCAAGACCTTTGACCAAATGAGTATGCTCCATGTCTCCACCAAGAAATTTAGATTCCTGAATCATTTGTTTTCTCCTCTCAGCGGCATCAACATTGCTAAAATATTATTTCATTTATATAAAAACGTTAAAAAATTATGGAAATGGTTCTTTAGTTTTACCCTCTAAAATCAGGTGCTACAGCTCTGTAAGCTCCCTGTGATGTTATAAGGTCATCCGATTGTTGTTCAGGATTTCCACCATCACGTCTCTCTTTGGCACGATCTCTGTATTTTCTTGCTAGCTCGGCCATTTGATCATCTTCCTCCTTTTTAATTTTCGCATAAAAATGCTTCTTTTGCCTACGTTTTTCCTCTTTGGCTTTGTCATGATGTTTTCTGACTGAACCAGGGTCCTTGCTGCCGGTCGGTGTGGCGAATGACGGTGTCGGTGGAGGAGGTTGAGCAAATGAACTGCTTGATGATGAATCGCCCGGATGGCGTGGGGTCATAAACAGCTTCCGGAAGTCATCATTTGTCAATTTTCTATGAGAAATACGATCATGTAATGTAATACCTTACTTATAAAATTAAGTGAAATTCTTGTAATTCAGAAAAAATTCAATTTTACCTTTCTTCGAAACTCATCTTTAATTTCACTGTCTGTGGCTAGAATTTTTTGTAATGCTGGATTTGATTTCTTTAATTTCCTATAATTATTCGAACATTCAAATTAATATTAATCGGTTTTAATTGTTTCCAATTTCATTAATTTGATTAAATAAATAAGACAAGACGCGAGAAAAGAGAAAATTGAATACCCCTTTTCACATTCGTGTATTATAAACCAAATGCAATGCTAAAAGATTGCAATGTGAGTCATGCGCCGAGGCTAAATTCAAAGAATTCATTTGATTCAATATGACAATTTTTTGACAGGAAAGTGGAAGTGGAAATGTTTAAATGGTTTAACAGTTTAACTGCTTAATAAACATAATTAAGCATATATTTGACAAAGACGAATTCTAAATATATAATAAAAATGAAGAATACATTTAAACCGTGTTAAAGTTATACTAAATTGGATTTTGTTTAGTATACCATATTTCGTGATTGCTTGTTTGGGTTCTCAACATTAGTTTATTCAGCTAATCAAACAATTCATTTTGCAGTATAATAGATAACTTAAATAATTCATTGCAAATATCGTTGAATCTCAGATTTCTCTTTTCCAAAAATACCTCTATATATTATCCATTATTGTTTAAAGGTAACAATGAGTCAAACTCTGGTGTTGGTAAATAGTCTTTTAAAATTCTATTTTCTCTAAAGGTGAGTTTAATTACAGAATTAAAAATTACATTATACACTTACATCTTGAAAGTTTTCACAATAAGACATCACTAGTATGATCTAATCTTTGAATTTTATTGTTTGATCTAGATTGAAAGATTGAAACAGCAAAGCCTAGCATTTCTTTTCACTAACTTGAAGTTTTGATTGGTATTATTTGTTAAAAATGAAATATCATCATAAAGATATCTCGATTTGGTAATTAAAACACTGATTAACTAAATCATATATTATTATCAATAATTTAGTTTTTTCACTTAATTTTAAGCTAATTGAGAAATATAAATAATAACGACACTCACATATTTTGTTCTTGTTTTTACAGCCTTTTCTTGATCCTAACTGCTGGCATCATATTTCTTATATCTTCAGAAGTTCAATCTTGGGCTTCTTTCAAATCAAATTGGGTTCACAGACTTATTGTAAATCTTTTGGGCTATGGAGGAATCTTTATACCAGGATACATTATCATCAAATATCTTAGGAGAGACAAATACAACGAAAAGCCATGTAAGATTTTAATTCCAAAATTTTCATAATAATAAATTAAAATATTATATTAGAAAAATGTTTTATCCTCAAATATTTAATGTTACAGATAAGGGATTTTTATGGCCTTTAATCAAGGAATGTGTTTATGGGCAAGAAGGAGAACTCCTTCCTTCGAGCGATCAAGAAAAAGCGGAAAGACTGGCTCAGGTTCAGTCATTTTCCGAAAACTCAATTTTGCTCATTTATTGCTTTGCTGGTCTTCAAGGCAGTTACTTAATTTGGGGTCTTTTACAAGAAAAGATTATGACTCAAAAATATTCTGGGGATATTCTTTTTTCTGATTCTCAATTTCTCGTTTTTATCAATCGTCTCCTTGCTCTAGTCATAGCTTTGATTTATTTACGTTCGCAATCAAATGAAGGAGGAGCAAAGTCAAGAGGAGATTCTCCTCTTTACAAATATTCCTACTGTGCCTTTTCCAATGTCATGAGTTCCTGGTTTCAATACGAGGCACTGAAGTTTGTGAGTTTTCCTACCCAAGTAAGTAAATCATATAAATCAATAATTTAATCACAATGTTCATTCGAGTTTACCATATATTCAATAAGGAGTTAATATAAATTTTGTTTTCAATAGGTATTAGCAAAAGCTTGCAAAATTATTCCAGTGATGCTAATGGGGAAGTTAATTTCAAGGCAAACTTACGAATTCTATGAGTACTTTACTGCGATTCTCATTTCATTTGGAATGGTACTTTTCCTTTCTGGAAGCAGCGATTATCTTCAAGTGGGAAGGGAAAGTGATACAGTTGCCGGCTCATGGATTTCGGGATTTCTCATACTTGCCCTTTACATGGTGTTCGACTCCTTCACATCAAATTGGCAAAGCGAATTGTTTCGCTCATATAAGATGTCCTCCGTTCAAATGATGGCCGGTGTTAATATCTTTTCATGTTTATTAACTTTTGTTTCTCTATTTCAACAAGGAGAATTTATCGCATCGACCAAATTCATGTTTAATGTGAGTTTTTAATTTCTTATATTAAATCTAAAATTATTCCGAATTCGAATCAATTTTTAACTATACCTATGCTATAGTTCTTTTACTCCTACATAAGTTTATAAATAATTACCTTTATGTATGTTTTTCAGAATAATGAATTTGCTTGGGATTGCCTCATTTTATCCTTTTGCTCCGCAATTGGTCAACTTTTTATATATTTTACAATCGAGAAATTTGGAGCAGTAATTTTCATAACTATAATGACGATACGCCAGGTACAAGATACAGATAAAAAATAAATATTATTTAATGTTAATGATTATTTAGCGTTTAAATAACAATATGCTTTAATAAATGTGTAATATTTTTTAATAATTATTTTGAATTTAAGGCTCTTGCTGTTCTTCTCTCCTGCATATTTTATAATCATCCTATAAATGGGATTGGCGTAATCGGTGTTATCTTCGTTTTCCTGAGCATCTTCATAAGGATATATTGTTCCTACAGAATCAGCAAGCTAAAGAGCAAGAAGCTTCAGCCCAATGTGTCATCAAGTCAGATTGCTTAATTGTTTTACCAGAGTTAGCTATGGATGATTTTTGTTAACCAAATAACAATCTATCTCTGTTGGTATGTTTAAATTACTAGAGAGTTATAATGGAGGTGGAGGGGAATTTTTTTACTAACAAATTTTTGGTGTTTTCATGATTTGTGATCTATTTCTTAGATCTATTGAGTTGCATTTTAACTTTAAAGTTGCAGTTATTTCAATGTCTGGTTTGGTTAATTTATTATTATATCACTGATATGTTATAAACAGTTTTATTGTTATTAGACAGCTAAGTCAGCAATAATATTTAACCAACCAATATAATCAAAAGTATTCTCTTAAACATTGTGCAAAACTGTCAAACCATATTGATACGTCAACGCTTTCATCAATGATACATTGCTATAATATGTAAAAGGTGTCTATTTTAGCTATAAATTAAAATTGTCTTTAGGTTTTAGATTACTTTATATTGACTATCAATTATACGATTTATTGCAATCATTCTATTCGAAATAGTACAGGGAGGGCCATAAGTATCTTTCTTTTTTAATGGGCAACCATTTTAATGTGATTAAAGATAATAATCTTTAAACATTGGCGATTTGTGTTAAATATATCATCTACAATGAAGCAAGCTAAAAACTGATTTGGTCAAAGCATAAATAAACGACAGCTACTTTTCTTTGAGAAAGCGCAAACTTTGGAACGCGATGGATAAGACGGGGCCCGACGAGGCGCTTTTCCATGTCCTCCACGCTCTTCGGATCTCACTCTCTTGGGCTTCTTTTTTGGGGTTTTGTCAAAAGCAAGGATTACGCCAAGATTCCATCAACACTTGATGAAATCAGGCTGGAATAGTCGAAGCGTTTGCAGAAGTTCAGGTTGCTAT